>CAHIKZ030004884.1:897500-905000 GCA_903632075.3 Acanthosepion pharaonis
CATAAATAATAATAAACAAATTAAGCTCATCATATGTCATAAAAAATTTACCTCATAGTCTATACACTACAACCACACAACTAAATCCTCTACAAAAAATCAATGTAGTGTATCAATTTACATGCCTGTTTAGAGATTGTATCTCTGATGTTAATAAAAAACCCACTACATATATTGGTTTTACTATAACCATGCACTCCTGTAGACTTACTTGTCACATTTCTGATCTTAGTTCTATTAAACAACTTTTCTTAGAAAAACATAGTCATGTACATAAGACAGATATTAGTTGATAAACACAATAATACTAATGCATACACACAGTAAAAAGAACCTTAAGATATTGGAGGCCATTTACATTAAAATAAAGCAACCCACACTCAACAAAATTACATTTAAATTCAGTCAAAACATATTACAATGCATTTAAACACATGGTTCTGTTAATAACATTTCTTTCTCTCATGTGGTCATGTATGATGTTCTAGAACTGTAAAAACTGATCCATAAAAAGAGTTCAATGTATTTATTATACAGAGCAAATAAACAGTAGTAAACCATGAAATTGGAAATTACCTCCTATTTCAACCAACAAAAAATTTGTCAGTCTTATTCAACCCTGGTATATAGACTGAACATGTGTCAGAATTAGAAATTTAACTGTGACAGCTGTCAAAAAATGAATACAGAATTTATCCATTTCAATGTTTTAGTCAGACGAAAGGCATGAGACAGTGGTTAGGAAAGGGTGGAAGGTATAACAGGTTTTATAAAATTAAACTCAGATATTAATCTTATGACATTAACTTGAGGTTATATGAAGAACGAAGTGTTAATTTGAAACTAAGAGAGGAATGAAAAGGTTTTTTTTTTAAATTATATAGATAAAGTTAAGTTTAAAAATACAAGTTCCTACTTAAAAATCCTCTTCCAAAGATAAATTATACTTAAAAGTAAAATATATTTAATACATTAAAAATAAGTTATATTTAGACAATTTATATTAAAATTAAGTAAGATTATATTTAAAAATGATAATTAATAAAAAGAATTGATTATATTAAAGAATAAAAAATATTTAGATATGAAAATCTAATAAGATAAATTAAATTATACATTAAAAAAACAATTTAACTTTAAAAATAAGTTAAATCAAAAACAAGTTATATTTAAAAAACATAAAAATACAAAGTTATATTTAAAAATGCTTAAAATATATAGATACAGAGGTGTAAGTGATAAAAGGAAAGAAAGTTCTTAGAACAAGGGATGATTAAGATATAATTAATAGGGTATAAAAATATAGAAATTAAAATTAGTTATACATTCAACATTTTAGAGTTAGAGAAATATTTGCATATAGCTGAAACAATACCTACACTGACTGCACCCCTGCAGAGGGGTAAGATCCCCACCTCCGAATGATGTCATCTGTTTGCTATGGATGATGACTCGTAATGTCTGGAGATGGGATCCTGGTGATTGAGAGCTTCAGGAGTTAGGGTTAGATACTTCTGATTCCCAACACACTGCTTTGGCCCTTACTTGGATGAGACAGATGGTTGAAGAGGCCCAATCCAATCAACCGGATGGTCATGCCAAGCTATAGTGACTATAACTATATCAATTTATGAAGTACTTTATAACAAAATCCAATACCCCAACTATACACTGGGATAAAATACAATCTCTATCCAATTTACAAGCATTGTCAATGGCTGAGGGTCAATTGGTTCAGAGAGATCTGGACTTAGACATGGCTGGAAACATACCAGTTAGTACACTTACTTGGGAAGTGCAACAAATGGCTTAATGGGTGCTCAGAGTTTCTCTTGAATATAAGCATACTGGTTTGCATAGCCCTGACCTGTCAAGATGACTGGGTTTCACCTTGACATGTCCCAATGCTGGGCTCCAAGATGAATGAGGAACGCAGGCAGTGAAGTTTTTCTACATCAAATGATGAATAATCAAAAAAAACAAAACAAAAGATATCTTTCAGTCTCTGATAATGAAAAAGAATTAAATACTGAATTTTCAAGATTTGTGCTCGCATCACTAGATGAAACCCCTCTAGCAAAACTTTTCTTTTTCTTGACAGAAAAAATACTATCCAGTAGGATTAACTCCCAAACAGTTAAGAAATTGAGAAGTGGCAATTTGCTAGTTGAAGTGGAAAATAGAAAACACACAGAAAGTTTCAAGATGAAGACTTTTCATAACAACAAAATAAAAACCTTCCCCCATGAAAGACTGAACACTTCTAAGGGATTTATTAGAAGCAGGGAGTTGTCTTTGGCCATATCTGAAGAAATCACATCTGCTTTAGTGATTACAGGGAAAGGAGAAACCATAACAACAAATGTATATCCCTATTTTTGCCACATTTCAAATCCCTAAAAAAATAAAAGTTGGGTACAACATTGAGTCAGTGGAACAATATATTCCTGCTCCACTAAGGTGCTTCAAGTGCCAAAGATTTGGGCATCATAGGGATAGTTGCAGGTGTTGCTCAATATGTGGAAAATGTTGCTTAAAGGATTCCGACCACACACAGGAAAAATGCCACTATGAAATTAGATGTTCTAACCACCAGGAGAACCATTCAGAATATTCCCAATCATGCGACTTTGGGAAAAGGAGATAGTTGAAGTGAAACATAGGCAAAATGTCTCATTCGTGGAGGCAAGGCAAATTGTAGAAAGTGACATGAAATGCCATTTTTATGCAAAATTAACACAAGAAAGGACCAAAACAAATAACAATCAACCAGACAAATACATTGAGAAGCTCATACACTTGGGTCCAAATAACTGGCCCAAATTTCTGAATTACCTGAAGGACATATACTCCAAGAAGATAGTGCAGACTGACCCTCAAAAGAAAGACAATGAAGGAATTGAAATAATAAATAAAGAAAAAACATATACAAAACCTACCACTCAAACACAGGCCAATCCTCCAAAAAATACAAAGTCTCCTATAAAGTAAAGATCACAGCAATTTCCTATCAGTCCAACAAAATCTATTAAAAATAGACTTAAGAACTTATCTCCCAAAACAAACAAAGCCAGCCAAAAAAACCCAGAAATTCACAGTGATCAAATTCCTACCCAAAACTGGAAGAAATGAATGCTGAAAGCCAGGACCCACAATTGGCCAAACTCAAAAACTTTGAGAATTAAATCACAACCACATAGTAAGCAAAAACCCCAAAACATTTATCCTCATGTGTCAAATAATTCAATGGAACTGCTATTGAATAAAGGCAAACATAAATCAACTGCTTCGGCTAATAACAGACCTACCACTGGCAGTTATTTGCCTTAAGCAAAATGACAAAATGAATATAAAAGAATACCATCAATACATCTACACATATGACACTGAGCTTTGAGTGTCAGGCGGTACATCCATCCTAGTTAGGAATGATGTACCTCAAAGTAAAATAAATGTAACTACTTACACAGGCCAATAACATCTTCTCGGTATATACCCCACCAAATGAACCAGTAAATGAAAATAAAATTCACAAAATAATAAGGCAACTCCTTGCCCCTTTTATGATATTAGGGGACTTAAACTGTCACAGCATCATATGGGGTTGTAAAGACACAAATCAAAAGGGAAGGATCTTAGAAACAATTATTTATAACAATGATTTATACATTTATAATGATAAAATGCTGACTTACATAAATTCTTTTTCTGGCAGCTAATGTCCATGAAAGACCTGCAGGAACTGGGCCTAAAGGGAAAGCTGAAACAATTCATAGAGAATTTCCTGGAAGACCAAAGATTTCAAGTCTGTAGAGGAACTACACTATCAGAACTGCAAATTCAAGACAGGCTCCACAAGGAAGCATTCTTTTGGTGAGCCTCTTCTGTATCAAAATTAACTCCATGGTTAAATCTATAAACTCAGGTGTGAGATACTCTCTATATGTCAATGACTTTCTGATATTGTACAGATTTTGACATATACATACTATAGAAAAACAAATCTAACAGTACTTCAATATACTACCTTTTCTGAAACATAAACCAAATGCCTACATCTCTGTAAATTAAGGAAATTGTACATCAACCACTGTTTAAAATTAGATGGAGCAAAAATCCCAATAGTGAAACAACACAAGTTTCTAGGCATCATATTTGATAAAAATTAACATTCATTCCTCATCTAAGATATTTAAAACTAAAATTTAGTAAAGTCCTTCAACTTCTGTTTGTGGTAGCCCATACTAAATGGGGAGCTGATTGACAAACATTAATTAAATTATACAGATTACTACTTTGCTCAAAACTGGATTATGCTAGTTTCATAAATGGGGCAGCCAGAAAATTATACCTGAAAATACTCAACATAAACTATCATCAAGGCCTTAGACTCATACTTGGTGCTTTTAGGACATTCTCCGTGGAGAGCTTATACACAGAAGCTCCACATTTAAGTTGCACTAAACTGGCACTACAGTACTATGTCAAAATAAAATCATGTCTAGTTAACCCAGCTTATAGCAGCACCTTTAAACTTAATTACTGTGTTCTTTTCCAGCAAAAAGAAAATACAATACAACCCTATGAAAGCAAAAGTGGGTGACATAATATTATTTCTTAGGACAGTGTGACTATACCAAAAAAACATAAACTAAATGGGAATGTCAATAAAATCAATTTCTCTACAAACTGTATATCTGAAAACAATACATCAATGAAAACAAACTCTTGACAAAAACCCTCCTAACAAAAGTACATTAATAAAACCTGATTTACAAATGGATATGTTACAAAGAATATATATTCTATTCATACAAATCTATTGTAAAAATTTTGTCAGCATGAAATAATCCATTAAAACAAACCAAACCAAACAATATATACATGTCTATGAATTTCATTCTTTTTTTTTCTCTTTTGGTGAGTTATCTTATTTGGAAATATGAGTAAATAGTTACAAGTATTTGAGGTTTATTCTCAATGTGTTTATAATGTATTAGGTTGACTTAACTATTAACCACCAATTCTTGTACAGTGTACTCTAACTGATCCTAATCTTAGGCATTGTTAATTTATCCAGTAATAAAATTTAAATGTTTTATATAAGATTTTTAAAATCTCATCATTTATGAAATCTTACTAATTCCTTTATTATAAGAAAAACAAGAAAGTAATTAATATATTTCAAAATGATGAGTTCAAGCTCTGATCAAGTGGGCAGTAAAATAACTCCATTAATTTCTATTACACCTGGTAACAATTATGGTGCAAAGTATGTTGTTAAGGAATTATCTTGTCTGATCTTAATAAATGACCCTTTCTAGATGATCAAGGAAATGATTGATGAAAGTAAACTTGACCCTAGGTCAGTACTGGCTAGAATGGCTTAAAATTTATGCAACTGCAGCAAGAGTTGTAATCATGAAATCACTGAGATTGCCTCTTTATAATAATCATAATGAATAGTCAATGCAAAAATAGTAATTTAGTATGGTTTACATATCCTAGATTGGAATAGACTGAAGTTTTTTTGTTTAAGATTTAAGAACAAAGAACATGGCTCTTGAACTTTTTCAAAATCTATTTTTTTTCTATTTGTCTATTTTGTTCTATTTTTACAAAAATCTGGCTTTGGTTCTATTGTCATCATATAACAGAATCTGAATTTTGTTTATCAAAATAAACTCAGATATAAATACATAATTTATTAATCTGAATTAATATTTTGCTAATGACAAACAAAGCTTTGATATTGGTGTAGGGTTTAAGAAACCAAATTCATATCATTAGAACAATGGGATATAAATGTATAAATAAAAATTCACAAAATAAAGACAAACTATGAGTTTGCTTGAACTTCATGCAAAGGATAGAAGTAAATTGCCTGTTTGTAATTTAAGCAAAATATTTTTCATTGCTATAATTTCCCCAGAATTTAAAGACACTGAACCAAATTTGAAATAACCACACAAAATAATATAAAATAAAAAGATACAAAATAATGCTCATTTCTATTTCCATTTTATTTTATATATTAACTCCACTTTCTTTTCAAATGTGTTTTGCTGAAGTGGAAATGTAACTATATCTCTTTCTAAAAAAAAAAGATATATTTATGAAATATGTTTTGCCAACATAAGGATTCATCTGACAGGAAGTGGTGAAATTTAAGTAAGATTATTTTGATTATTAACAAAGAAAAGATGATTCTGTTGTTGCATATGAAAAGATATGTTACTACCAGATGTTTTCTGAAAGAGTAACTTCAGCTGAACTGAGACAACATAGTAAGATCAACTTTAAACTTTTACCAAAGCAATTTGCTTCACCCACTATTATCTGTCTTGGTTTAAAGGATCATGATTATTAATTTGTTCTTAATCTTCTCTAAAATTACTTCCAGTAATATAAAATGAAAATTATATCTGAAGACAGTTTCAGTTTATAATAATGTCTCTAACAAACACAATTACAAGTCTACAAATCAATTGAACATTTGATCTAAGTCACTCAGGCTCAAATCTTTTAGAATTGTTCATTTATTACATGCAGCTTTAAATTTATAATCAATGCTAATGACTTTCAAATAAAAAATATTCAGGATAACTGAACTACCCTGTAAAAGTTTATAACTTTTGTTGTTTACTTTTGTATTTTGGCTCTATTCTTGAGTAACTTAATTAGAAGAAAAATTCTTTTGTTCATAGCATGTTTTCTTTAAACAAAAATTGATAATTGAACTATTTGTTTTTAATTAAAAGATAACTATTTATTGACATTAATCAATAATTTCCAACAAAATATGAACACACACACACATGAATGAATACATAGTCATACACATTTGTATGTATATATGATTATATGCTACTTAAAAGATTTTCAAGAGTAAAGAAATAAAAATCAGTCTGTTTAGCAATTTCTTGCATATTTCAAATGATTTTTTGATGTTTGTCATGAATTTATTTTTTGAATGTTTATCATTGAATGTGATGCTATTTTTCACATTTAAAATTTTGTGGTGCTATATAAACTCTGAGAATTTGAATATATTTTAGAAAGCCTATTTCAGAATCATAACTAATTTTGCTAAATGTTGATTGTTTTGACTTGGAATAACTTCTAAAGTTTGTAATCTTTGTTTACAATTTGTTTTTTGAGTTTTATAGCATTATTCATAAAAAGTTACTTTATATCTGTTTTGTTGTTTCTGTATAACACTTTGGTTAGAATTATGACAAGTGGGTCTACAAGAAAAAGTTGTTGTATAACTCATATAAAAAGTTTGTCAAAGATTTAACAGGAATTTAAGTGAATTTGCAAGCAACATCAATCTCTTATAGATGACATGATTTAATGAGGTTTTATTAGGGAGTACTACTAGGTTAAGAATCTTATACTTTTGATAATAAATGTTTCTTTGTATTCAAGGGATCTATAGGTATTTTTATAGCTAATTAATCCTAATTTTAGTTTGAGAGTACATCTGATTAATATAAA
>CAHIKZ030004884.1:907500-967500 GCA_903632075.3 Acanthosepion pharaonis
CATTACTGAATAAACTTTTTCCTCTCACCATCTGCTCTATTTTTAGCTGTATAACTCAAATGGTTTCCCAGTGATTCTTATGACAAATGGTGTCAAGATGGCTAAATGTCTTATCTGAAAACCTGGATAAAAGAAATTCAATTAGTTTAGTGGATTTTTAGATATTAAACATTTTGCAGGATGGATAATTATACTGTTACATGGTTTAGACAATTTTGATGTTACACCTGCGAAGGATAAATTGTCATCTAAATTACGCAAAAATGGAAATAACATTTTCATCTCATTTTACAGATATATTTACCAAAATTACACAAAAATATCTCGAAATAATAAAGAGCAAACTTATTCAATAAAAATTGCCATTTGCTTTAACCACAGCCTCCAGACAACTCTATAATCTCCTGCATCCATTTTGGATGGTCTCCTTGTTTAAGATGGTGAATGCTGCCATAATCCTTCCTTTCAATTCATCTTTGGTGTTACAAGGAGTTTTGCTGGTCTCTCTCTTAACTGCAGCCCACACATAATAATCAAGGGTGTTACAGTCTTGGGAGTTAGATGGCCAGATGTAAGGAGTGATGTGGTCATAGAAATTGTCTGACAGCCATGACTGGGTTCTCCTGCTTGTGTGGCATGGTGCAGAGTCCTGTTGCCAGATATAGGCTCTTTCAGGAACCAACCACTTGAGCCAGAACAGCACTATCCCTTCAGGTCACTTGATGTAGGCTTCTGTGTTAAGTCTGAGACCTTGTAGGAAAATGAATGGAGGCACAACATTGCCATCATTAGTGATCCCTCCAATAATCTTTGTAATCACTATTAGACTCATCCAACTATTTCTGAATCCTCTGCACTATCTTCAGATTGATACCCAAACACTCTGAAATGTTTATATTGGAGCTTCTGGTACAAGCAGTGCAGTAATCCGTTTCCAAATTTCTGATGGAGGGAACTGCAACCATGGTGTTCTTTTTCTCACAGACAGTGCCCAACTGACTCTACTATAATGTTCAGTTGATGAAAACAAAATACAATGTGCATGCACAAAATGAAAAATATAAAATGGCAACAATTTACCCATCGCACTCTGTATAAGCATGAATATTGCTTTAAGCAATCATTTTACTGATAATGATATGAAAAACTTGGATCATGTATTGGCAGTTATCAATAAATAAATATATATTAATACAAATTCATACAATGACTACTGCAACAACAGAAGTGGTGCTTCCTACAAAATCTTAATCAGCAGATAACCTTGGGTTAAGACATCATTTTGGCACCTCAGCCACATTGCCACTAATTCAAGGCACCCTAACAGTACCTTGGGATACCACCAGGTTTATTTGCATTAGCAGGAATCTTTGCCCCAAGTTGGCTCTTTTGATCAGTCAGATATATCAAAGATGAAATATGGATGATATTTCTATCATTTGACTACAACAGGATAAACATTAGTTGTAAAGTCAGTATTTCTACTTCCACCATGACAGCTAAAAAATAAAAATAATTCATTTACTCTTAAACTCAGAAAAACTAATGACCATAGAAAATGAAAAATTGAACCAAAGGAATATTTTGTAAAAATTAATGAAAAGGGAAACATATCGAGGAGTGATGTTTGGAAAGCATTACAATGAACCATGTTTCTTTGCTGAATGTGCACTGTTGACATTCCAATAATCCAGGTGACCATTTTACTTGACCATTGAAAGGAAATGAGCCACGTGCTCTGCTCCTGTTTTTTGTTTAGCCAGTGCAGATAATAACTTAGCATCCCATGTTCATGACCTTTCTTTTTAAAGGATTGTTTTTTTTTAAAATTAGAGTGGCATTAGTAAAATCAAATTTATGTCTAGTTTTGTTTCTGTCTATTATGAGAGAATTTGAAACTTTGATTTTACTAATGCCGGCCTAATTAAAAATGAACATAATTCTTTATGGAGAAAATACTTTGAAAGTCTACTAATATAACAATATTATGAACTATAAACACATATCAAAAACATTATGTTACATCACTAACCTTTATTGAATCCATCCTTAAGAAATCTAATGTATGTTTATCTAAAATAAATGGTATGTATGTAAAAATGTTTCCAATTCAACATGGGAAAAACATACAAATAAAATGTCTATTAGACACACACACATACTTATGAATATACATTATCATCTGAATCTCACACAGACAAACTAGAATTATTATACACTTATATACATAAATCAATATTTACAGCTTTTCAAATAAGCTTGGAATCTGTTACTTTCTTAAACTTTGGATGGACACATCATCTCTCCTTGAATTTGAAAAGACATAAATTATACTAATGTTGGTTTACATAGTTGAATGCATGTGAAACATGATTAACCAATGAAAATCAAACAACACAAAAGTAAAAATACCAGAATTTCCTTCTTCTTTTTCTCTGATGAAGCTTTAATAAAAGTGAAACATGTTAGATTGATAAACATTTCCTATTTGTTCTTTATCTTACCATATATATATAAAAATGAAGAGAATAAAATATCTGATGCAGAGATAATAAAGTAAATCTGATTTACTATTGAAAATAGATTATCTTTGATCAAATGTTGATTACTTCCAAATATGCTTTATAGATTGTTTTATTCTTTATGGCATAAACAACAGTAAGGAAAAAATCAACTGGGATATAACAGTAAAAAATTTGTTAATACTTTATAAAAAAAACCAAAGCAAATGCTGGTTAAAACAATGTACAACTGAATAAGTATCCCAAAAGTTTATCCATAAGTTGATCTTTATTTAGAAACCTATATGTTTAATTAAGGTTTGACCAAGTATAAGGAATTTAAAATTAATCAATGGAGAAATCCAGAATCACTATTTTATTTTCAATCAGATTTTAAAAGAATGATTTTTATTTGAGTAATTCTAATTTTCTGAAAGCTTGGATTTCATCAGATTGATTTATTCACCAGATGTCTTCAATATTTCTGGAGAAAGAAATAGTTTTGCATTGAATAAATATAAGTGTTCTTTATTCAATAAATCCTACCAAATTCATTTGAACCTTTTAATTGCTGTTGATGCATAAGACTTTATTTGCATTTTGTCTTCCTTGGGAACAATATCTAAACTCCTGGAATTAATTAATCAAGTAGTAATAATATTCCAGGTACTTAATTTTAGTGCTAATAAAAGTATCTTTATAAACTTACTCAAGTTATGTAAAATGTAACCCTTATACAATAATGATCAAGACAACAATCAATTTTTAGAAAATAGAATATAAGTCTTCTAAACTACTACTTTTTACAACAGTGTGAATGTTGATCATGATGGTATAGAAAGAAATATTTTCTTAAAAAATATCTGTTTTGAGGTCAATAATAATGAAGAATTAGAACCCAAGTTTACATACTAGCATATGAGAGAAGCTTTGTTGCCCTTGATCATTCAAGTTTATTACCATAATCAACGTTTATTAATTTTTTTCATTTATTTGCTTATCAAATATTTTACAAGAAAAATATTCAAGCATTTTACCATATAGCCTGTAGTATATATTTCACCCCTGTAAAAGTGGAAAAGGATTCCTTTTACATTTCCTTATTTTTGATATGAGAAAGATGTGTGTCAAGAACTTTAATGCTTTTAGAAAATCACATTAGGTGTCAGAGAAAAGAATTTTCTTGAACTGGACTATAAAGCAAATGGAATCAGAAATAAGGAGAGAAAGGAAGGATTCTACAGACATTGATTTTCTCCATATATATTTTTACCTCCATTTCTGTAAAGAACAAGAAGCCCTTGAGTCAGTGACATCATTGATTTGTTTTTTTCTTTTTGTTACTTCAATCAGTTTTTTGATATTTTTTTTTATTGCTCAGTCTCCTTACAGAAAGTACTCTTGGTTTCCAAGGACAGCTGTCTTGCTTCTATATTATCAAAGCTTCAAATCCGGCTACTATTTCAAAAGTATTTCTTTAATTTTTTGTTTTCACACTATAGCTGGTAGGTTAATTCTGCTAATATGATTAGTCAACTATAATCTAACAAATATTACAAGAATGTACCAAAGCAGAACATTGATGAGACATGGGATATAAAACTACAAATATTACCAGAATTACACAAATATAAGTTGAAGAAATGATTTTCTTTCTAGAAAAGACATGATATCTAAATGAATGGTCATTACTGTTATGAAGAATCATGAACTTTACAAGTACTGACAAATACATATAGTATCTTTGTTGATGTGTACTTACAGGTTCAAACTCTAATAAAATATGTTTATATTTTTAATGTAGATAATTCCAGATTTAATACACAATGTCAGTTGCAGAGTAAGAAATTGTCATCTTGCTATCCAAAAGTGGAAGGGATAAATGTACTCAGATACTGGTCATGTATAAGGATGAATTAATGAGAAATGTAAATTCTAAAATTAATAGTAATTTTTTTTTTTTTACATTTACACTAAGTATATTGATGACTAAGCTGTTAGATGCTAAATCTAATATAAATGTACCAATAAGTTCTTGGGCAGGAGTGATTTTCACAAGGTCCAAATTTAGAATATGGTGTGAAATGGTAGCTTCACAAGGATCAAATTACTTTTATGCTATAATTTTTTTTATACCTTTGTTCATGCACAATAGATAAATTTTATTCTATATATTCAAGGATGTACAACATGAACTTGTTTTAACAGTGGCATCTATAAAGACTTGGAAATGATAGAGAACCTTCAGTAAAACAGTACATATTTTCTTTTCAGCCATTTTTTTTAATTATTTGTGTCTTTTCAAAATGTTATATATAAATGTTATATATATATATATATATATATATATATATATATATATATATAGTAAGGTAATGAAGGGTTTAGTAATCTGTATGGATAATTCCAAAGATGTAATCCAGTGAGGTCAATGGAACAACAGAGCAAATATTAATTAAATTTAGAAAAAGACAACCTTAAGGTTCCATGACTATAATTTATTTCCACAGAAAATATATTTTTCCTAGTTCATCAGGTTAAATCTCTAGTTACAAAGGAATTTAGTTTCTTTTATTTTTAATACAAGTTTTTGAGGGATAGTTTTTGACTGATATAAGGTGACAGAGTGGAGGGGGAAGGACCATAAATTATCTAAATTAGAAATGGAAGGTAGGGATAGGTTTGTGTTTAAATCCATCTTTATTAAGTTAGATAGGTTTGAGTGTATTCAGTCAAGAGACCAGATAATTTGATCTCTTAAATAAGTTTTTAAACAGGAAAAGGAAAGAAGAAAAAAGACAACAAATTGTAAAGCAGGGGAGGAGGAAAAGGGAGGAAGAAGAAAGAGTGAAACAGGGGAGGGGGAAGAAGAAAGAAAGAGTGAATTATCATAGGCATATTGCAGTGACACTTGAAAAACACATACCAATACAATTTATAGTTAACACATAACAAAATATTAAAGATTACCAACAAAGTAGGAATAAAATAAAATATATGAATAATATCATTAATAATATTATTAATCTTGATTAATATGATTTGTAGTTAACATAATACACTACATTTAAGATTATTAACAATGTAAGAATAAAAAATTTTAAACTTAAAAAAAAGAAAATGTATAAAAATTAATATTGAAAATACCAGGTGAAACTGCAATTTTACTTGTTCAGTTACTACAGACCACAAGAAATATTTTTACTTGTTGAATCAAGTGTGATAATTCTGCTTACATCACTGCCTTTTTGTGTCCACTCATAATAATTACAAACATTGTTAACAATGAGGTTAAGTATTTGTTCATTGAGCAAACATACAGCTTCTCAAAAGTCACTATTGACAGTTCCGTAACAAGAGGAGGGATTAAGTCTTCAATTCCGCCTCTTTTCACTCAATTTAAAGTGTTATCATCTTCTATGGAGAAACCAAAATGCTTTGCTCATAAATTCTCTTCAACTTCTACTCTCTACTTATCTAGAGTATCTTTGCTTGACTTTCCACTTGGAACTGATTCTCTAATGCATGATATGCACATAATTCCATTGAAGGTTCCTGCTATCATTTTCAAACTTGATTCCCACAAAACATGTGAACTCAATGGTATTCCTGCAATTGTCTGAAAGAAATTTTCTCCTGTACATTCTACAATAAATGCCTTACAGTTTCTTGCTTTCCAGCTTGTTGGAAATCCTCTTTTGTAATTCTTGTTTTAAGAACTTAAGTGAATGGTCTTGGTCCTTCAAACTATTGACCTATTAGTCTTCTACTTTTTTGGCAAAGTACAAGAGGTTCTAACCAACTTTAAATTCGTTAAGTATTTCACCTTACAGAGTCATCTTTTAGACAATATGGCTTTCATTTCTCTCATTCAACTGCTGATATGTTAATGGTTATTTCTGAAAGAATATGTCGAGCTCTGTCTGACTGATTTTGAATCAATCTATTTTATCAAAGCATAAAATGAATTTTATCCTGAACTGCCACTCTTTTAAATTTTTTTCTATATAAATGCAGGTGTCCCCTAGGGCTCTATCCTTGAACCTACTTTGTTCCTAAATTATAACAATGACCTTCCAAATACCATCAGTCCTTGACTCACCTATACTGTTGAGACAACTACTTATTCCTGTCTTAATAGTAAATCTGATGGGTTTGATAAAATCAAATTGGCAGCTGACCATCAATATGTTGTTAAATGAGACAAGAAATGCCTTGTTAATTTTAATGTCTCCAAAACTAAACTTTTAATCATCCTAGAGAATGTCCAGGAGAGTAATGGATTGTATCTTGCTTTAATGATTTCCACATGACATAAATTGCAGCAATTTTATCAAATCAATTGCTAAGTCTGCTGCTAGTAAAGTTGATTCACTGTGCCATGCCAGACAATTTTTCTTGTAAGAATCTATCTTATGCTTTTATGAGTCTACCATTCATCTATACATTAAATACTGCTGCTACATCTGGTCTGGTATGTATTGAAAGAGTCTTGAAAATTCAAAGAAGAATCTGCAATATTATCATTCTTAACCTGGCATCTCAGCTTCAATCACTTTCTCACCACTATAACCTAGCTACTCTGTGCCTTTCCTATGATTATTTTCATGGTAATTCATCTGATAAGTTTTCTTCTTTAAAACCTCAACTTCACAAATTTAAGTGCAGTACTTGATTGACAGCTAGGTCTCATAATATTAATGTTGAAATTGCTTGATCAAACTATAAATTCTATTCCAATAGTTTCTTCTCATGCACTTCTCACTTGTGTAAATCTCTTCTGGCTTCTTGCTTTTCTGTCAATTATGATTTTCAAAAATTTAAATTCAACTTCATCATCATCTTTTGTCTCCTTGAATCTTGGTCATTTAATGTCCTCAGTATTTTCTCAGGTTCTATCACTCTCATTAACACCTTGTGTTTTAGTGGCTTTATCATTTTGATTGGCATGAAATGATTAAAAAAAAAAGATATTTTAAAGGTGGGGTATGGCATATGTCTTATAGGCCCCACCCAATAAACCAAGAAATTCCTTGCTGGGTTCAGTAAGTAGAGGCTATTAATAATTCTTAAGTTGTAGGTTTTCCTGGTTCAGTTTCCTTCTTCTTGGTATCTGGACAAGTGTGTTTCAGAAGACTAACATCCAGTAAAGATATAATCTATCATAATATATAATACTGTTGCTAGGGCACTATTTGTTGTTCACAGTATCAGTTATAATCCTGGGGATGTCAACTGGTCTGTGATGTTACCACCTTATAATGCCCCTACATCTTTGACTTACAGACACTAGTTTCTTCTTCACTTCTGGCCATTGTTTTTCAGTAGTTGGGTTGCTACTTCTTCGTTCCTTCTATTGGTCTTTACCAGCCAACATTGTGTTTTTAATATCTTGGAAAAGATGTATCTTAAGATGTCTCTGGAATGAGATGAAATTGACTATACTAATCGGTTTACAGCAGTATTACAAATAACTGCTGCCAAGGAATAAGTCAATGCTCTTATAAATGGTAACAATTTTAATTTGATGTTAGCAATATTCATTACTGTTGGTGAAGTGAGTGTAAACATTAGCTGAACAATATAGGATTTACTGGTTTATATAAGTTATCTGTACTTCTCTCTGACAAGGTAATTATTGTTGGGGAATTCTACAATTATTTTTGGTGACTGCTACGATTTGGTAAAATCTTGTTTCTGAAAACTTTTTTTAATGACTGTTCTCTGATGATTCTTTTTATCAACATTTCCCAGCAACTCTTTTGATGACTGGCAATAACTGCATGTGACTGGTTTCAAAGTCTCTCCTCAACTGCAACAACAACTGCAACTGGCTGATGACTGCTTCACACCTGAAGAAATAGGGCTTTCTGCAAAATTTCTCCCTCCAGTTATACTTCATCCTGACCAGTCATTTCCACCTACATGATTGTTCAGAGGCAAGTTTCCTTGCACCTGAGACCTCTCAATTTCAGCACCCATGCAACACATTTTTGGAGATTTCCCAATTTCCTGCACACATGCATTTACCATGTCTGTGATTGTGATGCCAGTTATATTATCAGTTTTATTCTGTTTCTCTTGAATTTTGTAATAAAGAAAATAAGATGAATGCTGAAGTTTTGAAATTTGCTAGTAATTTTAAGTTGTTTCTTAAATAATTTTTTGTTAATGCTGTGAGAAATGTCTTCATCAGATTTATTTGCCAACCAAAATAATATTAATCAAAATCAGGGGAAATGATATAAAAGGTTGTAATTACTGCATTTAGTAAAACTTTTCAGTTGTTGATTCAAGTTTGATAAAAATGATTATTTTACCTGGAGGTTGCAGTAAATATTAACCATGACAGGTTATCTTCCCTGTGCATTTTAGAAATAACATATTCTAAATAGAATTTGAAATTCTAATCTATTAAAATTTATGCTTAGTGAAGTAGTCTCTTTGTGAATGGGAAAAATCCTTTTCTAAAGCAAAGATAATTATTAACTGATATTTGGCATAGAACATAAGAATAGAATAATTGCTAAACATATCTTTTTGATGCCATAGTTTTGTTCTGTTGGAAGTAACTTTGTCCTTTACTGAATTTATAAACATCAATATCACAATTTGAATTACCTACTGTAATTGCAAAACATGAAAATAATTATAATGATATGTTAGTATTACATAATTCTAATAACATGTTAGCATTATATTAATGCATTCAAGAGTTATTTGACCAAATGGTATTAAAGAGGATATGCATCCTATGCATTTTTGCCACAAGTTGTTAATGATAACTTATGATCAAGGCAGGATATTAGTTTTGTAATATTTGTGGGTGCTGGCATATCTTGTATGGTCTTTATTTTTTATAAATTATGTTGTCAACTGTTCCTGTTTATAATTGTACTTAGATATTTAATATGGCAATGTAGGGCTAGTAACTCCAAACCATAGAAGATATGTGCTATGGAAACCACAGCAGCAACACCTAGTGTGGTGAGGCCCATGACCCAATATTCCACAAGAATGTCTACAGGCTAAACATACATATTAAAACTGTCCATGAAAAAGGCTATTTTTCTACTTAATACTAAAGCCAGACCCATGTATCTGAATAAATATTTTTTATATATAATGTGCACAAACACACCCAATTTTCATTTGCATACACAATATCAGATGTAAAAAATGTGTCAATATTGTATGCACATATATCAAAAGGTAAAATTCCTTAGAATATATTTAGGGCAGTAAAAATTTAGTTTTCTTCAATTTTTGCTATTTGAAGATAGGCATCTGAAAGGTCAATCATTGAAAATGCATCAAATGATTACCATTTAAATTTGCAAACAGCTATTCTAGTGATGGTAATGGATACACATGGTTTTGCAGTATGTTATATAAAGAAAACACCACACAAATGTTACTGTATTATTTTCCCTGCAATCATGACTGGAATAACTGAGGAAGAAAAAGTATGATTGAGAATAAACTAATCTTTCATTATGTACACTCCCTGTTATCAGAAATGATACTGGTCTCTTTATATGAAAATCTGGCTTTGCTTAAGTGTTTATATATAGGTAAGCTTTAGCTTTTATAAATAAGCTTAATTCCTTTCAGAAGAGAGAAAATATTTTAAATTTTTCTGTATAATCAGGTCATGTCATTCCAAAAAACATTCAACACTCAAAATATTCAGATAATTATTTTTGATAAGAAGAAAATTACTTACATTTCTTTCATGAAAGGAAGCTTTGCAATCAATTTAATCTATTATTATCATTATTATTATTGAAAGAGCAGCATGCCAACAAAGTAATGCTGGGTAGAAAGATATGAATCTTAACATACCCATCACAACACAGTATGATAAGGGTAGTCCAGGTACATTCATCACAACCAAATGTTTGTGATATAATGACAGTGTTTAATAAAAGCTGCTTATGATCCATTTAGAAATATCTTCAGGTTGGATAAGCTAATCTGTATAGATCAGGTGGGTGGGGATATTCCTAATCTCAAGGACACAAAAAAAGGTTATTATGTACTGATGCAGAGGTACAGGGGACCCACAAACCCTGTGGATGGCTTTCCAGCATGGAATAAAGAACTCCCTTAGAGACATGGTCCCAACTAGGGTTCCATGGACACATAAAGCTGAATTAAATCAGTTTAATTAAATAATTTTGAACAATAGGAAATGTGACAGTGAAGGAATGAGTGTCGTGGAAAACAGATAGGCAGGAAAGATTTTGCATGCATTCCAGCTGTTTGTGTTTATTAATTACATCTTAAAAAAGCAAAATTTATATGCAAGTTTTAAAAAAAATCATCAGTTCTCAAAATACTGGATAATTGGCAACCCTATTTATCTCTGTCACAAAATACAAACATTTTCACTTTTTATTGAAAAGTTTGGTTCTCCTTTTTCTTTAACATTGTTGCTATTTTTTGTTTCAGCTATTTAGTTGACCAAAAACATGTTATTCTTCCTTAAAATTTAAGTTTATTTAACAATCTTCTTTCCAAACCTCTTCCTAACATGATTTTGTGTTGTTTGCTGTTTCTTTTACCTCATCTACCCACTGCAGCCAAACTTAAGATCTATTCTTTCATTTAATATGGAAAAACCCTCATTTTCTGGTGTGTGTGATGGTTACCTGTCATTTAATGTAACCCCCATCCAAATATATTATAAAATCTTAAAAAAATTATAATTTCCTGTTGTGTATATAGTCTATCTGTCATCTTAGCTACACTCCCATGCCAATATCTACACCAAGAGTCTCAATTCTCACCTTATAAGAAAATTTTAAAAAATCCATTTCTTCCTGAATATCTCATTTCAATCACTTCTCGATCAGCAATGACTCATAATAATTTCGCTAATGTTCTTATCAAAACTGTTTTTAAATGTATATGAAAATTCATGAGTTGTCAAATATACATCTTATTAAATTTAAGAAAATAAACCAGATATTATCATTTGTACTCTTTCATAAGTGATAGTGGGGAGAGAAGGTTTTCTTTTCTTCATTGGAGAGTAACTAAAATAAACATTGTTGATTTTAAAATTGACCCAATTGATGCAGGTAGGTCAACCGCAGTACTGCTAAAAGTATGGAATTTAACTAAAATTTAAGGAAAATATTAGTTACAGTAATGGTTTTCCATGGGCTGCAGAAAGATGATGTGCATTTGAGACTCTTGGTGTAGATAGTCTCCGATTGGGGGTGTACCTAAGTATCTAGATGAGTCATATCTAGATACTTAGGTTGCATCATCCTTCAAAACTTTGAAAATTTACTCTCTTGACACCTATCCATGGTGTGTTCTCCAAGTACACCTATTCATGAATGAATATACACAGTGCATCACCCCTGAGGAACTGGTTAAATTTGGGCAACTGACAAGCAACTTATTATTATTATTATTATTATTATTATTAATTCTTAACTATTACTTCCTTTATCTCCCTTTTGTTTATGTTACTTCTACCATCACCATTTGTTTAATAAGTGCAGAATAATTAAGTGACAATTAAGTGACAGGGATTGAGATGATTTATTAATAACTCACAATGCATCATTAAAGAAATTCAAACATGGTTGCATTAAGTGAAAATAAAGCATTGGAAAAGAAAAGAATATGACCAAAATCTGTGTCACATTTGTTTGTGACCTAAATTGATAATGCACTGTCAGAGGAAGATAAGGTTCCTAAAGACAAAGGTTATTTTAGTTAAAATCTCCTGAGATGCTTATTTACTTTAATTTTATTATCCATGCTGTTTATACAAAAAAAAAAATGTGGCAGTTATAACAAGAAGCAAAAAGAAACAAAATAAAAAACACTCATTATCAATAAATCAATAATAATAATGATAATAGTAAAAACTGGCAAAACTCCATCTAAAGAAATTAAAAGATGGCAATAGTTTCATCTGTAAATATTCTGTTGGTAGGTAAGTGATCATTTTCAAATGTGACCAGACATAAATTTGTTTAAACATTCATTGGACTCTATGTTTAAATGAAGTTGTAATAAAATGTTATTGATGAATCCATTAACATATTTTTATGAAGAAAATTCACCTTTTCTGGTCATTAGGATTAAAAGTAATGACTTTTAAAAAATATATTTTGAAAATTCATTTTGTTGTGTTTTCATCTCCAGTGTTAGTGATGTCTAGTTCAATATTTCTTGCATAGATAATCATTAAAAAGATAGAAGTTTATGAAAAGCTACATTTTTTTTTTAACTTTTCACCCCAAGCAAGGTGGGAGTGCCACTAGTATGCAAAGGTTTACAGAGAGCTGGAGCAAGAGTAAAGACGCGTGAAAGAGGAAAGGATGAAGAGAAAGATGGGGAATAGATCAAGGCATCTGGAGATGTCAATTGACATTACATTTGAATAGTTGGAGATTATAGCTATCAGGGAAGAAAGTAAGAGGAAGCAAATTCCACAGACGGGAAGTGTGGGTCATGAAGCTATTGGAGTTGAAGAGATGTCTGTATTTAACCATTTCGACAGTGAAAAGGTGAGACTGAGATGCTGACCTAGTGGCACATTTAAATTCATGCAGTTTGGGAACTAGTGAAAATAGCTCATCGGAGCAGTTACCATGAAAGTATTTTTAGAAAAGACAGAAGGAGGCGATGACACAGCTGTGAGAGAGCAACTGTAAACAAGATGCCAGATAAACAACCAACTGAAGGTCCTTTTCGAGACCAATGACCAGGTTAGTTTTGTCAGTGATACCAGATTTGCTATTTAGGTAGGAGTAAATAGTGGTATCATCTGCACAGATGCCTACTTGGGGAATGATGACATTGGTAAGATAGTTAATGAAGATAAAGAACAGTTTAGGACACAGGATAGAGCCTTGGGGAACACCAGTGTTCATGAGAAAGGAACTGGAAGAGAATCTGTTAAGGACCACCATCATTACACGGTTTGACAAGAGTGATTGTACTAAGTCAAATAATCATCCTGAAATACCATATCCCTGAAGCTTGTGAAGGAGGTTGGCATGACAAACCCTATCAATGGCTTTAGAGATATGTAGAGCTATGGTATGAGCTTCTTTATTGTTGTGAAATGCTTTGTAAACAAATTCAGTTATGGCCATGAGCACATCAGTTGTAGATCGGGCAAATTGTTTAATTGTAAATTTCCATTTATTGTGTGTATTGCTTCCTATCTTTCATCCTGTTTCTCTAATTGCACAACACCTTGTACGCATAAACTTGTAGGACTCAATAAAAGTAATGCTGAAAAAGAAAAACTGTTAAAATTTCAATGATCCTAAAGACATTAATGAATATTAAAAAGATTCTATATCTTTATATGCAAACCTCTATCTGGTGTTAATTAAATTCTTCTCAATATAAATTAGATGATTGCCTTTTCTTTCTTGTTGACTGAAGCACTTTATTTGCACTCCCATTCTTTACCAATGTCTCTTGGATTAAATAGAAAATGTATCAAAGACAATGAAGAAGAAACAATGTTGCTATAATCAGACTGAAATTGAAACATTCTTTTTGAAAAGCAGTAGCTGAATGCTGATGTTATTTATTTTTCTACAGGGTGTAGAATTTTATGCACTTTTAATTCTTAAGAGGAAAAGTATATTTTATAAATAATTGTAAATAAGAGAAAAAGTGACTCAAAAAGGTCAGTGATGAATTTAAATTGAGTAATTTTTGCTAAAGGATGTGCAGAGAAAAAATTTTGAATGATGAGATTCTCATTTTACTTGCACTTCCTTAACAATGGCAATTTCTTCATGCAGACTTTAACATTCATGGATTTACCATGTAGCACAAATTCTTAGGCTTCTCATTCAGTTGATATGTTTTTATGTCATGTGATAATCATTATTTTATTTTCTTCCAAACTAATTTAATATGTTTACAGAATTTCTTTATTTTTGTTGTCAGTAATCACATTTTGATTTTTGATATCCTCTTTAAGTGTTTGTTATATTTTGAATGTCAAACCATCAAACACTTCACAGTTCCAGTTCAGGGAGATGGGTAATGGATAATGGTTCAGAATGTGAAATTGGAGGACAAAGTTTTAATTCCAGTTGGGTTTATTACATTTATTTAAGTGCAAATATCCTTCAAGAAGGTATGAGGACATCTTCTTTCCTCAGATATGAGTTAAATAGTAGGACTTGTGTCTGGAAAAATACTTGTTGTTCTCAAAAAATTTTAATGCAATATTCTCTTCCAAAAAATATATTCTTGCAAAAATATTCTTTCTTGAATGAATAAGTTTCTTGATTGTGAACTGTATCACTCAATAAACATTTTATCTAAAATGTTAAAACAATTCTTAACATTTATCTTAAATCATCATCAACTTTCAAGAAACCTATAATTTTTCTGCCAATAATACTAGCCCTGAACATTACTCCACTTCCTATGTTATTTTTTATGTCATGGTGAGACTGTTTCTAAGAAGTATCTAACCCAGCATTAGGTACATTCAATTTAACTCTACATTTATCAGTAAAAATCACTACTGAGAAATCAGTTTTCATGTACTTCTTCAGTGTTTTATGATATTTACTTAAAGGGAATATTTTTCATCTTTTTGCTCAATTTATATTTGTATAGCCAGCTTCTTCAAATATTTCATTGTTGGTCAACACACTATATTTACATGCAGACATTGTAAATATTTCTAATAAAAACAGATATTATAAACTGAAATTCATATAGTATATTTATCATAGAAATATTAGTATGTCATTAAGATTTTACTAACACTGGTTTTATTGTGAAAATGTAGACTTGCATAAAAAATATCTGACATTATGTGGCTGCAAATTATTATTACCAGTTTTTACAAAGTGATTAATATGACAAACATGGAAGTAGAAAATCTTCAGCTCTGTCCTGTCTAAGGAAATGATTTTCCTGCTTGTATAAGAATTGACATTAGGAACACTTTAGAAGTTTTATTGTGAAATTTCCCTAGTTTAATCCTAGTTTGTCTAATTTGAACTCACAGATAAACATTTAAAAAAGTTATTTCTTGAAAAAGAATAATGATTGTTTATGAGCCCCAAAATGAAATGCACTAAAGAAATTTCACTGAATGCAAATGCACATGAAATAGTCATTCAAGAATTTTCAAGCAGTAAATAAGTTGCTTCTAAAAATATTTGTTCAAAACTAAGCATATAAGCCAAATAGTGACAGTATTGTCTCAAAATGTTAATCCTGCCCATCATTTTTAAGCACAAATCTAAAGGCTGTTTGTAAACAACAGATTTGTTATTTTTTGTTTTCATGAAGATAAAATGTTGCTGGAAGAGTAAAGTTTATAATTAACATATGAAAATTCAGTGGCATGCCAACTAGAGTTATGTTATATTTTATCTTGTTAAAACTTAATTAAATTGCATGAGGAAGTTTTAAAAAATAACATTTACAACTATCAGATAATATTGTGTCATATTCACATTTCTTTGTTTTTTACATTTATTCCATTTAGATGTTGATGCTTTACTCTAATTTTATTTTATTATTTATCCATATATATATATATATATATATATATATATATATATATATATATATATATATATATATGTGTGTGTGTGTGTATATATATATATATATATATATATATATATATATATATATATAGAGAGAGAGAGAGAGAGAGAGAGTGGCAGAAATACTTCCCACCTAATGGTAAGACATTAGGTAGATGAAGACACCCTTGCCACTATTGTCTTACCATTATGTGAGAGGTATTTCTGCTTCTCTCTCTCTCTCTCTCTCTATATATATATATATACATGACATAATAAATGTAAAACATACACATGTATATGTACACATTATCTCTAAACAAACTAACACACTGCAATTAAAATAGAGTAACTAAGATGTGGATTATAGTTGGTTGCTGAACTGGATGATAAGAAGTTAACCATGATTTACAAGAACACTTGTTTCAAGGAAGTCTATTTGTTCTGGTTGCCAATAACCCTATCTATGACTTTATTTCTTGAGTCAATAACCATTTGTTGAATAAATAAACTTTTTTATATTCTACTGAACTATTATTATTATTATTATTAGTATGTGTCATAGAAATAATTCATGCAGTTCTTCAGTTCCTGCAGTCATTTTTTGCAACAGTTTGACAGTTTTCTTTGAATTCCTATTGCATTGTAAATATTTCTGCAACATGTTATTCACAATAATTATTAACATAATAGTTTCCATAATTTTGTCTTATTTTGATTTCTATGTAAGAAAATAATGATATTTAATGATTTTAGCATTATTATATTGGGTTGGAACAAAAGCTTATGGCATTTGAACATATTTCATTACATATGAGACTGAATTTTTTGACACATGTTCTGAAAGGTGAAATTTCAACACATTTTTATATATGATGCATGTTTGGAATGTCTTTTATGTCAAAAGGGAAAATGGAGGAAAATGAGATGTTATCATAGATAAAAGTACTATTTGTAAGGGTCTTGCTAGGATCAAAAGAGGAAATTTTTATCTGGAAGCCTGAGAATGCTCCAACAAGTCTGCAGTTGTTGATGATGGCCAAATCAAAATGTTTATTAAGAGTAATCCAGGTCAATGACATGGGACATTGCAAAGATATTCCATATATCTAATATGAGCATTGTAAGGCATTTGAAAACACTTGGATACAAGAATTGCTATGATGTTTGTGTGCCTCATGAATTAACAGAAAGAAATTAAATGGGCATTATTTCTATCTCTGATTCTTCACTAAAATGCAACAAAAACAACCCATTTTTGTAAAGAACAATCACAGGTTGTGGAAAATAGATTTACAACAATGTGAAGCCAAAAATGAAATCAGACACTTTTAACCAGCCCAAAAGTTGGTCTGCACCAGAAGAAGGTGATGCTTTGGTGGGATTAGAAGGACATTGTTATTACAAATTCCTTCTGAGAAATCAAATTCAGTCAACTACTGTTCCCAATTGGACTAATTAAAGGCAGAAATTGATGAAAAGAATCTGGCATTGGTCATCAGAAGAATATTGTCTTCCATCAGGATAATGCCAGACTTCACATTCCTTTACAGACTAGGGGCAGAAATTGGTACAGCTTGATTGGGATGTCCTACTACATTCACTGTACTCATTTGGCCTTGAACCTTCAGCTTACTTATTTCAATCTCTACAAAATTCTCTGAAAGCCTGTAAAAACCACTTAGACCTGAATGATGACAAGTACTGGGAGAATGAAATCATGACACTCTCTGAAATATGGTGGAAGAGAGTTGAACAATATGGTACATATGTGTTTGAATAAATCTATGTAAAAATATCCAAATATTGTTTTTGAAATTCTCTTAAATATACTACAAGCTTTAGTTCCACCCAATATAAAATAAGAGCTGTTAAATTATTTAATTGCTAGGACAATCAAAGAAAATCAAAGTAATTTCAATTTGGTTTAAGTCAGAGTGATGTAACATAGGCAATGCTCCTAATAATCTCTAATGACTTCTCCTTATATCTTTTCTTATTATTTTTACTCATTTTCACATCATCTTTTTTTGGGGGTTTGTGTAACAAAGACAAAGAAGACAAACATGATTCCATGAAAATCTCATTTTTACATAAAGATTAATGGAAGTCTAAGAAGAAATTTCTGATAGAAAAATAAAAGAACATTTTCAGATTTAATAAAAAATCCTACATTATTTGAATGAAGAGACCTTATTTTAATTAAGAAAAAAAAAGAACTTTCTAAATCAAGTCTCTTCTGCTTAAGGCCTTGTCTGTCTTTGTTAAAATATAAGTTTTTGATGTCTAATCAGCAGACGTGATGCATGATCTTGTTACTTTTTAACATATTAACTTGTTTGTTGTTCAGCAACTCTTAGTCATAACCCTCTAGGATTGTTCAAACAAAAAAGTGAAAGAATGAATAATTTCTGGGAGAGAGAAGGAGATTTGAGCTTCAGAGGACAAATGTATGTGTTACATTCTCACAATCTCCTTCTCATCAAAGAAATATTTTTCAAACATAATAAAAAAAAATAAAATTAAAAGACAATGTTTGGAAAATTATTCTTTACTTCCACTCTTTGATATAACTTGTTTTAATTTTAGCAATAGTAATGGTCAGGTGTAGTAGACACCTAATATTAATTGTAAATCTGGAAACATTTATCTATTGTTATTGCATACATACCTAACAATATTCTAAATTGCTTCTATCTTCCATCTAAAATCTGCAAAAGTTACTTAATCATAGCATGTTTGGGGGTAGAAAAAAGAATTGAAGGAGGAGGTTTTAGGAATTTGTACAAAGTAAAAACTATAAAAAAAGAAGAGTAAAAATCTTTACAAACACATTTGAATGTTGAATGGAAATGAGAATCTCAGTCAGTTTAGGTCAATGGTAATGTCAGATTATTCCTATTATTCCTATTTATTATCAGCAGAACTCTAGAGTTGACTTGGTCATCTATCAGAGAGAGGGAAACTCAAAGAAAAAACCTATAAACTTGGGATGTTACTGCTAATGTCTCACTTCACTGGGTCATAGCATATAACACATGCTTTAAAGGGTCACTTTCACACTATACTCCATTTTTATAACTTCACTAGTGGCAGTCTTTGGTCAATTCCAAGTACCATTTGCAGATGATAGGGGTGGGATGCAATAATCATGGAGGAACTATCTAATTCAAAACATAATACAAAAGATGGGAAAAATGTATTTCTAGGAATTTTACTTGTTTGAATTACTATCACTGTTTTTTACAGATATTCTGAAAACATATAAAGAAAAAGATATATAGTTAATATAAAAATATTAAGGATGCACTCTTGTCAATTATAGAAATCAAAATAAAAGTGAGTCTTAAAGAAATTCAAAAATGTTTTATAGATGAAATCAGGTGAAGGAATTGAAAATTCAATGAATCAAAGAGAATGATACTTGGAAGTATTTTTGAATTGAATAGGATAATTCTTACCTTTCAATGAACATTTTAGTTTAATAATGATATGTCTATCATTTAATAAATTCTTTTTGGAAATAAAGTAATTCATTTTAAATGTCATGATACTAGGGCCATTCTCAAATGTTTTTTCTGAGCTACACAAATTTTTACACACACATGCACAGACACACAAATAAATTGATAGATCTGTTAAGATATCTAAAATTCTTTGTGTGTGTCATCACTATGATAATATATAGTGGACAGGATTAAGGCTTGTAATAGATGTGGTTGAAAATGTTCAAGGTAAATGAATTCAGCACACACACATAGGTGTTATATATATATATATATATATATATATATATATATATGTGTGTGTGAAAATATATAGAAAATAGGAAGGAACTGGTTAGGTGAATAGTCCAAAGTTCCTTAGTATTTTTGTTATTATTTTTAAAAAATAGTGCTCGATACAAAAGTAGAGCATAAATATAATTATTTATTTAAAAATATGATTCCAAATCGCTACATAAGAGGTCTCATGTTTCAAAACAAGAGCCGAAAACTTCAATATAATCCTTTAAATTAAATTGAGTTGAAATTAAAAAGGGCTCCGTTCCATCTTCAAGCGAAATTTTTGTTGGAATAACGTATATCTGAAATTTACTTGTTTTAAAATTGAAATCAAAATCACAATGGTAACAGCTAGGGCGAATTGTCTAAAATGGGTAGGCGAGAGTAGGGTGTTAATGATGAGTAGCGGTATAGAGATACTTTCAAGGTGTCAAGTCGGGGGAAGGTGAGGGTGTCAAAAATGAAACGAAGATGTATTAAGCTTTCGTCAAGTTGGCTTGTCTATGGAGATTTATTTATTTATTTTATTTTATTTTATTATGAAAGGGAATTGTGCATATAAAAAGAAAAACTTTCGTAACGTTTGTTTTTTGACGACTTCATAAAGGGTTATCTTTTATGTAAGGTATTTAAACTACTAATTTGGGCTATGGGTTATGAAGGGTGTTATGTTGTATGCAAGTTTGTAGTTAAAAATTTCTACTATGAATCTGATGATTGGGTTATTTGTTAAACAAGTTATATAATTTTTTTTATTTCAAACCAAAAATCTGATGATGCCTACAAAAAACCGTTATCTCGTGTCTATTATTTAATAGATTATTATTATTTAGAAGTTTAATAATGTGCAATTTTTCATGGAGGCACAAAGGGCATGGGTCATCCCAAGCTTTACATATTCTAGCCTTGTCAATAATTTTCCATTTAACTTTTGGTGTCTTATTTGTTTCCTTCAAGTGCCAAAAATATTTTGATAGTGAATTCTGGTTTCTTTTGTTTATATTATTAAAGGAGCACTTATGCTGCCTCCATCTATCTTTAAAATTATTCTTCGTGGACCCAATGTATATCCTATTAGTGCTAGGGCTCTCTGTGGATGAAATAGTGCATTGGTATACCACAGAATTAATACAACATTTATTTTCTAATGGGCAGTCTTCTGGGTTTCTACAGTTACATAATTTTTCCCTATTATCATCTGATTTATCATTTAAGTGTAGAGTTTTTATTAATACTGTTTAAAACTTAAAGAGACAGTTATCTTTAAGTTTAGTTTCTTAAATTCACTAAATATAATTTTTCTGATTTTTTCAATCTTAAAACTAGTAGAACTCCTCACCACCATGAGCCCGTCATCTCTATTGATTATAAATTTCTTAAATTTCTTAAATTCACTAAATATAATTTTTCTGATTTTTTCAATCTTAAAACTAGTAGAACTCCTCACCACCATGAGCCCGTCATCTCTATTGATTATAAGAAACTAAACTTAAAGATAACTGTCTCTTCTAATTTGAAAAGGGTTAACTTCCTCGACGTAACTCTAGACTTACCAGACAATACATACCAACCTTATAGAAAACCAAATGCTAACCCTTTATACATACACCCGAAGTCAAACCATCCTCCATCAATAATTAAACATATACCCTCATCAATAGAAAATAGAATTGGCCTTAACTCCGCAAACAGGGAAATATTCCAAAAACATAATAGCTTCTATAACACTGCCCTAAAAAATAGTGGTTATAAAAATGCTAACATTAACTACAGAGAAAATTGCACTGGACATGGGAAAAAAACAGGAAAAAGAAATATCATATGGTACACCCCTCCGTTCAACCAAAGGGTTAGTATTAAACTAGGACAGAAATTTTAGCTCTAATTAATAAACACTTCCCCACCAATAGTAAGCTTAGTAATATATTCAATAAGAACACCCTAAAATTGAGCTACAGCTGCTCTGATAATCTTGAACGCATATAAAAAAACACAATAATAAGATCTTGAACAAACCCCATGCCAAAAAAACAGTATTAATAAAACTCTACACTTAAATGATAAATCAGATGATAATAGGAAAAATTATGTAACTGTAGAAACCCAGAAGACTGCCCATTAGAAAATAAATGTTGTATTAATTCTGTGGTATACCAATGCACTATTTCATCCACAGAGAGCCCTAGCACTAATAGGATATACATTGGGTCCACGAAGAATAATTTTAAAGATAGATGGAGGCAGCATAAGTGCTCCTTTAATAATATAAACAAAAGAAACCAGAATTCACTATCAAAATATTTTTGGCACTTGAAGGAAACAAATAAGACACCAAAAGTTAAATGGAAAATTATTGACAAGGCTAGAATATGTAAAGCTTGGGATGACCCATGCCCTTTGTGCCTCCATGAAAAATTGCACATTATTAAACTTCTAAATAATAATAATCTATTAAATAATAGACACGAGATAACGGTTTTTTTAGGCATCATCAGATTTTGGTTTGAAAAAAAAATTATATAACTTGTTTAACAAATAACCCAATCATCAGATTCATAGTAGAAATTTTTAACTACAAACTTGCATACAACATAACACCCTTCATAACCTATAGCCCAAATTAGTAGTTTAAATACCTTACATAAAAGATAACCCTTTATGAAGTCGTCAAAAAACAAACGTTACGAAAGTTTTTTTTTTTATATGCACAATTCCTTTCATAATAAAATAAAATAAAATAAATAAATAAATCTCCATAGACAAGCCAACTTGACGAAAGCTTAATACATCTTCGTTTCATTTTGACACCCTCACCTTCCCTGACTTGACACCTTGAAAGTATCTCTATACCGCTACTCATCATTAACACCCTACTCTCGCCTACCCATTTTAGACAATTCGCCCTAGCTGTTACCATGGTGATTTTGATTTCAATTTTTAAAACAAGTAAATTTCAGATATACGTTATTCCAACAAAAATTTCGCTTGAAGATGGAACGGAGCCCTTTTTAATTTCAACTCAATTTAATTTAAAGGATTATATTGAAGTTTTCGGCTCTTGTTTTGAAACATGAGACCTCTTATGTAAAGCGATTTGGAATCATATTTTTAAATAAATAATTATATATATATATATATATATATATATATATATATATATATATATATATATATATATATATATACACCTACATAGCTCACAGAAAATTATTTTTTGTTTATAAAGAAAGGAAAATTATGGAATTAGAGGTATAGTGTGTGCATGTGAGTGCACCATGTGGTTGGGTTTTGCCTGGTTGCTGCCTCCCCTGAGTGGGAGACAGGACATCTTATACCTACTGTATCCTGTCAGTGACACCAAAAAAGCGTGAGTGTGTTTAGTTTATGTCATCTCCTTTCATAGTCTTGAACAGAATGTCATATAGTGAGCATTAAGTGAAGTCTCTTGGGCAACAAGTTGAGACAATCCCATTTATTCCAATTTTAAGTTGTTTTAAATTGCTTTTGGCAATATCAGTTTAACATGTTCATTTTTATTCATTATGATATTTTTCTTTGATGTTTAGAAGAAACAAGTCTTAAATTTTACTGATATATTTTATTTTTAAAAATAAAATAAAAACATTAAAAATAAGAGTGGTGTTTTCTCATTTATTTTATATTTTGACAAAATGCAGAAAGTTTTATTCAAACTCTGGTTGAGTGAACTCTTGAGATGAAAGATGATTGTGATTCCTTTATTACAATCACCAATTTTATTTTGTTTTTTTTTATATTTTATAAATTTTCAGTTATAAATTCCCAAATAAACTTTTATCTAATTTTTTAAAATTTCAACCCAGGCAAGGCAATAAAGCCACTAAGATGCATGGAGTTACTTAGTGTGAGAGAATGATAAAAAGACATTATTAAAGAGAGAGAACAATAAAAGAACAGGAATTTAAAAACAGAAGATAATGATTGACATTGCATTAAATTTTTAAAGAGCAAAGTTGACTGGAAAGCAAGAAGTTGGAAGAGTGATAGAAGAAACTCTTAGCATAGAACTTACGGTTTCATGTATCCAATTCAAGTGTAAAATGATGAGATCTTGTCACCAATATAGTATTGAGCTTAAATTCATAAAATCTAGGTACCATAGAGTAAAGTTCATCAGAACAATTACTATAAAAGTATTTATAGAAAAGCCATAGGGAAGCTATATTATGTTGAGTGGAAAGTGGCTGTAGCTGAGATGTCAGGTTGTTGTGGTTGCGTGTGGAGAAATGGCTGTGAAAATTCACAACTATCCACTTTTAGGTTACATAGGCTTGAATAGCAATCTTGGCTGACCCTGAGTCCTTGTCAGACCTGAAATAGCATGCCCCATACTCATGGCCCCCTCCCCTCCAAACAAAACATAAATGATTTGTTCCTCTTGTTTTCATGCAAAGGTACCAAGCTATTTCCAAATTGCTATTATGGCATCCAGTTTGTGTTATGAGCATGGGCTTTTCATTTCCTGTATCATATTACAAGTTACCATGTTAATGCTCCTGATACATCTGAAAGAGCAATGAGAAAGCTATAAATTCTCACATGCTGTATAATATTATATTGTCTTCCATTTATGAACCACTGAAGATGTGTTCTCAAATCCTAAACACATCCTGTATGCAAGACATTTTGTGTTCTGTTCTTCAATTGCAAGTATACCTTCAGAGATTTCTATGAAATCTTCTAGTTTTAATGGATCCTTGAAGAATGAATTTAACTATAAGAAAAAATTTATAGCTAAAAACGCCAAAACCTTTCCCAAGTGACTTGGAAATACCCACTTAAAAACTGACTTGTGACAATGACTTTCCAACATGACTAAATTATTTTATTAACTTACCATAAAATTATCCATTAAGGTCGAAATATTTGTCTATATGTTTAACTATTTAAAAATATTACAAAGTAGATACTTATAAAAATTATAAGGTAATTCTTTTGCTTTTTGCCAAACACAGTTGTAATTACATCAATTTTCATTATTTATACAATTTCCAATCAATCAAATAATAATGTAAATTGATTTGGGCAGTAACACAATTTGCAATCTCGAGGGCAGAGAAGAGTTCAGACAAGATGATGATTGAGAAAAACAATAAAGAAAGGTTGTGAGGGGGTGAGGGGGTGTGATTAGGTACATTTAAACTTAGTAGTAGTAGTAGAGAGAGAGAGAGAGAGAGAGAGAGAGAGTTGTGAAGCAACAAAATCTGTTTTAGCAGTTGAAGTGTCATGCAGAAATGGAGTGATAAAATATAGACACAGTGTCAGATTTTATTACAATAAAATTGATATTAACCAACTGATTGATATTGGCAAAAAAATGTTCAGGATATATTTATGATAAAATATATGTGAATTTCAGCTTATGATATTTGTTGGATATATAATAAATTATTTGTCAATTTGAGATTTTTATTATTCAAATTTTGTTCTTCATATTTTAAGCAAAAATGATTAATACATTTATTGATATTTATTATTTAATTTCAGAATTACCAAAATTGCCATGGCTAGTAAGAAAGCAAAACAGGATAATCAGTGTTGATTATGAATTGTGAAAAAGTTGATCATTGAACAGAAAGCATAGGAAAATTAATAAAACCAAATAAAACCTGCCTCTGTTAGAAAATAATGAAAAAAGTGATAAAATTATGAAAGTGGATCGACCAGCTTGGAAATATTTGAAGATGTTAGTTTTGCAAATCTAAACAAAGAAAATTAAGAATACAGAAAATTAAGAACATTGATAAAGACAACATGAAAGTAACCAATCTATCAACTTTTTAAATAAACAGAGACAAAAATCTAACTTTGGTGAAGAAGTACATGAAAACTGATATCTCAACATTAATTTTTAATATGAAAACATTTGAATATATTTGAATTTATGATTAGTGTTGAAAAATTAGAAAAGTAAAAATAAATAATATATATATATGTGTATATATATAATCAATATATCAAATTAAAATAAATATATTTACAATTAAATGTAAAAATGCATTTGATATTTGCCAAATATATATATATATATTAATTATTTGATTAATTATAAATAATTAATCAAATAATTTAAAAATAAACAAATAAATAATCAGGTACTGTCATGGACTTCCTAAAAAAATCAGAAAAATACATTTAAAATCATTTAAATGACTTCTTTGAACTTAAATTTCGGTTTTATTTGAATGATAATGGCCTAAAGCTAATCTGAATTAAAAGAAAATCTAATTTCCATATATAAATAGTTTTATAAATTTTTAAACAATGGTGTTTCTCATCACTCATCAAACCACTATTATAGACGAAAACTGCAAACAACAAATTTAAAAATTTCTAAAAAATCCAAAATTCATTCAAGAAATGTGTTTCAAAGTTGTTTAATAAATTTAAGGATTAGTTAACTGGATTTAATAAAAGCAATGTATACTTTTTACTTAAAAAAAATGAAAATAACATTTATTTATGCACCTGTGGAGTAAAAAAAAAAGTGTAATCATACTCCTTATTTAAAAACTGTTAAAACTTAATAAAATGAATAATTTTATTTTTTATACTACATTAGAAATATTTTTTTTTTTAGTTAAATGATACTTTTGAGTATTCATTGCTTTTAATATTTTTTTTAATTATTTTTATACGTTTTTGGTTGCTATTAGATATTTTATAAAACCTATTTTTTAAAAAATTATTCTCAGTTTAATAGTTATTGATTTATATCATATGTATTACTCTTCCAAAAGGGAAAAGTAGTCAAAGGCAGTAATTTAAATTTATTTCCTTTTTGGTCATCCATACTAATAATCTAACAGTTATAAAAATGACAAAAAAATAAAAAATAAAAAAACTATTCAAACTTGAAAATGGATTTAAACTTTACATTTTTTTTATTCTTCAAACATGCTTCTCTTTAATAAAAAAACAAAAAACAAACTCTTCTTATGAACAGCAATGGGACAAATTTCAAAATAACACTGAAAAATTACCATTATTTTTTTTTTTAAATAAAGGTTAAATGTAGATTTTCTTTTTGTCCAATATGAAAGAAAACAACATGTTTTATTAAATTATGTAAGCTGTCAAAAAAATTATTTTTTGAGTTTTATTGAATTATTTTTTGTAAGATTCAGGATGAATATTTCATATGTCCACATTTCATATCACATGAATCTTTTTACTGAATTTTTCTTTATATAACTTTGGTAAACACCCACCAAATTAAAAAGTACACATATACAGATATCGAAAAAGATCCTACAAATATTCCCACAAAGTTTTCTAATAAAATAACCTATTCAGTATATAATTCATTCAATAAGGAATAAGTTCAAATAATTCCCTGATTTTTGACAAATATTTTAAAACTGTGGGTAGCAATGTTTTGCTTTTATTTTAAAAACAAAATCATCGATTTGTAGAAATTTGCAATAATAACAAAATATATATATATATATATATATATATATATATATATATATATATATATATATATATATATATATATATATTGCAAGGAATAGATACAAATTATTTCCTAAAAGGCATTATGAAAATAAAAAAAATAAGAGATGATAACACTTACAGAACAGACCAACGGTTTCGTTCCCAATCTCATCAGGGTCGACTGGGAACAATTTAACAATTATTGCAATATGTATTGACTCACACAAACACCCTACATACAATTAAAACATTAAAAAATGAAATGATTAATGGTATGAGGGAAAAAAAAAAAAAAAAAAATCTGTAACTGCGCGAATTTGCACAGCACAAAGGAAAAAAAAAAAAAAAATTGGGGAGTGTGAGGGGAATGTATGATACACCCTAGAGTCTAATAACGTGAAGCCTAAGGAGGCAGTCTTTTTGCTTGCAAAGAGACGGCTCCCTGGACCGAATATACAGAGACTCAAGTGCCCTCAAATGAAATGGAGAGTGCGAACTGGATAGTACAGTAAACCAATTTGGACTGAAATTCTTCGCACAATCCCTGCAATTTATCAAATGTTCAGTGATCGATGACCCGGAAGTATTAACCAACTGGCTCTTATGGGCATCCAGATTGAGAACTCGCAATGGGACATGCTGCCTGATCCTACAATCTAAACGTTGGGAAGACCTTCCTATGTAGTTGCTACTGCAACCATATTTAAAAGAATAAATCACGGAAGAAACACGATGGGGAGGAAGAGGATCCTTACGCATAGATGAAAAGGCAGAACTAGTTGCAAAATGAATCCTTAGTTGAGCAGAAAAATAGCAGAGATGGACAGCAGACAAGACCCGCCTAGCCACAAGCTCGCCCTGCGAACCAATAAAAGGAAGCCACAAGTAAATAGGACATTTCTGAACTAAGTATTGTTTTTCCTTTCGAAAATTAATAATTTTATCACACATGACACTATCAAGAGTATCACTAGGATATCCATTTTTTAATAGAGTGCAGCGGATAAAATCCAATTCTTCATCCAAATATTGTTCACTGCAAATCATCAAGGCTCTATGAGTTAAGGTCTTGATGAGACTGATTTTACGCTTTCTGGGACAAAATGAGTCCAAACAAGTATGCAAACCAGAAAACATTGGTTTGCGAAACACCGAAGTAAGAAATTGAGAAGGAGTTCGATGCACAAGGGCATCAAGAAAAGAGAGACAAGAATTAGACTCCTTTTTGATGGTAAATTTCAAAGATGGATGAAGTTGGTTCATAACTGTGAGAAAGGAATCAGCTTCCACTTCACTATTAAAAAGACAAAATGTATCGTCCGCATACCGACGGTACATAGACGGTGCATTGTCATAAATGAGGAAGGACGACTCATAAAAGCCCACAAAAATGTTGGCCAAAGCGGGACCCAAAGAGGAGCCTATGGCAACCCTATCAATCTGTCTGTACATAAAATTGTTAAATCTAAACTCCACAGACATAGTAGCGAATTGCATAAGCTCAACAAACACATTTTCTGGGATATCCGGAGGTGACAAACTACTTCGATATAACATGTTACAACAAATATCAATAGTTTCGATTACTGGAACACAAGTAAACAGAGAGCATACGTCAAAGGAACACATAAATTTATTTTTAGAAGGAGTATCACGAATAACCTGAACAAATAAAAAAGAATCTTTAATAGTATACGAGCTAAAATGTTCAACAGGTTCAAGAAGGTCTGAAAGAAAACTCACAACCTTATGTTGAGATGAGCCTGACATGGACAGGATGGGTCGAAGGGGTACATCCTCCTTATGAGTCTTCGGAAGACCATACAGACAAGGGCGAATAGACCTAACAGGTCTAATATCATCAGTGACCTCACGGGATATGAAACCACATTTAGCCCAAGATAAGAGTTTCTTTTGAAATTTAATTTCTATAGGAATTGTGCGATCATGTGTCTCTACTGGACCAAAAGGAAGAAATTTTGTAGTGTCACCAAGAATGCTTTGCATTTTGGAGACATAATCAGAATGGTCCAATAGGACAATACCAGCCCCTTTATCAGGATGAGTAATAACCAAGTTATTATTTGCTTTTAAAGTCCTGACCATGGACCAGTGCTGTTGACTCCACTTAGACTCGGAAAGGGCTACAGGAGTTAAAGCATAAGTATGTGCCAAACTATTAAGAGTAGCCTTAAGATTAGAAAGTGAGTCAGAAGAGCGAGGCACAAGTCTTCACAACTGCAAAGATAACACTTCAAATTCAGAAAAAAATTTTTCCTTATCAGAAACACTAAATGGAACGCAGTGGTCAAGGCCATGCTAAAGTATACTAGACTCTAGCTCAGAAAGCTCGTAAGTAGACAGGTTAATGATAACTCCCGAAATTGGTTCCACAATATGTCCAAACCATTTACTAATTAAATGCTGCAACTTAGATTGTGTGTCACTAGATAATTTTCTTAAACATTTAAAATGAATAGAGCCCACATAATGAGAGAACCTAATCCTATCAAAAAATGAAAGGTAGGTCAAACATTCTCTACAAAGTATAATAAGATCACGGCTCAGTTGATGGATTCTATTTGTACAAAGCTGAATAGAATCCCTCATGAAAATCTCCTCAATTTTTAGACCTGGATTCAGTTTTGCACTCCTAATTCTAAACAGAAAAGAGAAGGGACAAACATGATTATCAATACAGGCTTGAAGAAATTTACAATTATTTTTTAATTTTCTCAGTCTTGCCTTAATAAGAAGAAATTTATCAAGTTTTTTGATAATATCTTTAGAATACCTCCGCTTAAAATATTTAAATAAGTTGTTGGAGGTACAGAACCGTAATATTGCAAGAAATAGATACAAATTATTTCCTAAAAGCATCATGAAAAATAAAAAAAATAAGAGATGATAACACTTACAGAACAGACCAACCGGTTTCGTTCCCAAGCTCATCAGGGTCGACTGGGAACAATTTAACAATTATTGCAATATATATTGACTCACACAAACACCCTACATACAATTAAAACATTAAAAAATGAAATGATTAATGGTATGAAGGAAAAAAAAAAAATTCAAACTGTGCGTCAGCGATCACTGAACATTTGATAAATTGCAGGGATTGTGCGAAGAATTTCAGTCCGAATTGGTTTACTGTACTGTCCAGTTCACACTCTCCATTTCATTTGAGGGCACTTGAGTCTCTGGTCCAGGGAGCCATCTCTTTGCAAGCAAAAAGACTGTCTCCTTGGGCTTCACGTTATTAGACTCTAGGGTGTATCATACATTCCCTTCACACTCCCCAATTTTTTTTTTTTTTCCCTTTGTGCTGTGCAAATTTGCACAGTTACAGATTTTTTCAACTGTAAAATGAAATAAATACACACACATATTGGAGGTTATTAGAGGTTTCCATGAAGGAATGAGAGAATGTGTCAGTGTAAGTGGTAAGTGCTCTTTGATTAAATTTTGGTTGAAAACATTGTAAAGCCAGGGCATATAACAGCATCAACTCTCTTTTTGCATTATATTTTTCCATGGTTTTCATGATGAATTTTAAAGGATACTCACATGAAGTCAGGCTTATGGTCAGATCATGTTCAAACTCTGGTTCCAGTACAAAGTTAAGCAACATTGAGCCTGGTCAGTACCAAGATGAATGACCACTTGGAAATACCAGGTGTAAGCTTGGATGTGTGAAGGTGGCGTTCAGAATTGTTAATCAGAGAATTTCCAATTCTCGTTGGGTTTGTTATATTCACTTACATGCAAATACACTTGGGAAGATATGAATCCATCTCTTCTCCCCTAGCTATGGGTTAATTAGTAAGACTTGTATCACTAAACCATTATTATCTCTAAAAAAAATTCTTACAATCTGAAAAATATTTTCTGGCTTTAAAAAAGCTGTAAAGGGTTGATAAGCTGTAAAAAAAATGAATCAATCAATCAATCACATACATTTTTGATTAAGACATTTTGCTGCCAAAACAAAGCTATTGTCATTAATAATACAGGATTTCCTGTAAGCTGAAAACAGTGATCTTGTTGCTTACTCCCAGAATGACATAGAGCATCTTATGGATTCCTTCTTGATTGAATGCAGTGCATTAGGTCTAATGATTAGCATAAAAAGAACACTGTACCAACCTGCTCCAGATAAAACATACTCAAGGTCAAGCATTTATGTGTATGGTTCAAAATTGTGGAAAGGCTTGTGTATTTAAGTAGTGTACTATTAATATGAAAAATAAAAACCTGGATGAAGAGATCTTCCTCTGAAGCCTAGTAATGCTTTCAGAAAACTGAATAAACATCTATTGTCTCAGCATGGACTTTTGATTGTGATGAAGTTGAAAGTTTATAATACTTGTGTTTTGTCATCATTGTTATATACATATAAGACCTGGACCACTTACTAGAGAGACATAAAAAGACTGGTGTAATTTACCCAACAGTGTCTCTACCATATATTGAGTATGTGATGGCAAATGTACATAAGTGACATTGACATCCTTGAATGCAGTCAGTCTACCAGTAGAGAGTCTCTGGCGTTTCAGTGTCAGTTGTGATGGAGTGGTCAAGATGAATAATGATAAGATCTCTAAGCAGTTTCAATATGGTGAATTGGTTGAAGGAAAAAAACAGGACACATACTGAAATTGAGGTATAAAGATTGTATGAAGAGCACACTGAAGAAGGCCAACATCATCCAAAATGACTGAACATAATTGTATTGTGCATGAAAAACTCAGAATATTCATAAAGGTTTTAATGCTCATAATCCTTAAAATGTGTCTACAAAATTTGATCTTATATGTAATGAATAAAGTCACATCTAAATGTGGAATGCCTCAGAAATCAATGTTGCCACTCGCACAAGTTATTCAGTGAATATTATGTGACATTTATATAACAACTACTGCAAAAGATGCTCAATGTTGCCACATCTATGCAAGATAATGTAAGAGCCTAACAGTACTAAAAAGCCACATCTGGGCTGCTGCATCTATTTGAGGATGGATCAAATATATATATATATATACACACACACACACTGGCATTAAATTAGAAATAAAGTAAACAATTAGATCAATAGACAAATGCAACTAAGAAAATGCCTCTTATTGTTATTATAATATTCAGTAACATCCTCCCTCTCCCACCGTCACAATAGATTGCACCCAGCTTGCAAATGTTGATACCTTCAAATACCTGGATAGTACCATCTCCTGGGATGATTTTTGGGACAAAGAAATTATCACTCAAATTAGCAAAACAAGCTAAACGCTGGTTAGGTTCTGTAACCAACACTGCTTATTCTTGTCAATGAAACTAAAGGTGTACAATGCATTGGTCCTCTCTCTTCCCCTCTACAGATGCAAAACATGGATCTTGTACCACAGGTACATCAAGAAATTTCACATATTGACATTTTACTTCATACTTGTATTTGCATTGTAGGATTGCATTATTAACATTGGAATTTTGGATTATGTGAATTCAATCGAATCAATGCTCATCAGACTGGTCATATCATCATGGATCAAAATCACATTCCCAGATGCCTGTTGTATGGAGAAATGTCATGTGGCAAAAGATATCAGGACCAACCAAAGAAACAGTACAAATGTGCAATGAAGACTATCCACTGCTAGTGCAAGATCAGATCAAATGGGCTAAAGGAATGTGCTGTCAACTGATTGCATTGGTATGCCCTTGTCCATTGAAGAAGTCCAGCATCAAAAACCACCATCAGTGTACAACTTTGACAGTAATCAAAACCACTGACTTTCAGTATCCTCATTGATCCAGACTTTGTATCTCCGGACTTGGGTTGCAAAGCCATCTCTGGATCCACTGATGAATTACCAAAGAAAGTCTTCTTTGGACATGAAGGATAGCAATGAAATTTTTTGGTAGTTTAAATTGTAGTTTGAATTCTTTTAAAATTAACAAGTTTATGTAGTAAAAGATATATATATGTGAATATTATATTTTTATTACTGTAGAAAGAATTGAACTTTATAAACCAGATAAGGCATTACTGACTTGGTTGCCATTTGTAGTGTCTCAGTTGTCTGAAACTAAACTGACTTAAAGGAAAATTCCAAATGATATTTTATACAATTCCTAGATAATTTTTAATTTTAAGATAAAGTAATGATAATAGACAATGAATCTCAAAAAACAGGTTTTTTAAAATGTAAAGAAAATTAGACACATCAAGTCAAATACAAATCATTTAAATAAAAACACTAAGAAAGAATTCCATGAAAACAGTTAAAGGAATACCAATGAAATAATGTAAATGTCACAAGTGCAAATCAGGATATGTCTATCAAAAGAAATAGCAACACACATAAAAATAAAGCATGTGCTGTTTTTGTATTGATCATTTAAGAATTGGGGACAGATGATGTTGACTGATTGTAAGAAGTAAAATAATTGATTCAAATTTGCTTCAGTTTTTATAATTTCAGGTAAAAGTTGGTCATGTTTTGAACATTTATAAACTAAGAGAATTCTAAATAAAATGCTAATAGTTTAACTAAAGTTATTGTTTCTCATATTTGAAAGATGTTGCTTATGTAGTGAAATTGTTTAAGCTTTCTTATAAATGTGGTGCAAAGAAATCATGTCTCCAAGGTAATTTATCAAGAGTGTGAATTGTTCCTCCCTATTCCTACATTCAAAATGACTGATAAAGACTGAATATTAGAAGTATGTTATTAATGTATTAATTAAATCTAAAACAATTCCTTATTATGTTCAAAAAAGAAAACATATCTGTAAGATAATCTATATTTAAAGAATTTTTTGTTTGAAAGTATTGTTTTGAGATTCTTTTATTCTCTAGTTTATATTTTATTATTGAAATTTGGAACAAGTTTACAGTGATTCAGGTTTCATTTATTTTCTTACATCTGTAAAAATTCACCATTTCATTTTAATCATAAAAGGATAGATACAATATAACAGACTGTCATGAAAAAAGAAAAATGTTGAAAATCCCACAAAATGCAAAATTCAAAAATAGAAATTCTCTTTCATTACTCTGAGAACTAACTTTCAGATGATAAGTTCTTTATTTATTTATTTTTTTAGTTATTTCACTCCAGGGAAGCCACTAAGATGCAAGGGGTTATGAAGTGAGCAAATCTGAGAAAAAACATTTAGGAGAGAAGATAATAATAAAAGAACAGGAATTGAGGAGACAAGATGATGACTGACATTGCATTTAAATTAAAGGTAATTGGAAAGCAAGAAAACAGAAGAGAGTTCTATAAGCAGAAAGTGCAAGAGAAAACATTGTTAGCATAGAACTTATGGTTACATTTCAACTGCAAAATGATGAGACCTAACTGCCAATCTAGTACTGTGCTTTAATTCATAAAGTTGAGGTATTAAAGAGGAAAACCCATCAGAACAATTACTATGAACATATTTATAGAAAAGTCACATAGGAGCCAAGTTACAATGGTGAGAAAGTAATTGAGGCCAAAATGTCAGGTGAAGATTCTTCTTCACATTTTGTCAAGAATCTCTAAATACATAGAAGCACCAGACCAGATGTAGCAGCAATAGTGAATGCATGGATTAATTGTATAGACATATAAATGTACAAGATAAATTCTGGTGAGAAAGACTGTCTAGCACAACACAGTGACCAATTTTCTTAGCAGCAGACCTAGCAATTGATTCAATATAATCATTTCAATTTGTGTAACTCTTCTGTAGGTTATGATCAACTATGCTGATGAAAGGCAAAAAAGGTTTAATTTACACTATTTGGACTGTTGTCCTCATCTTTGTTGTCATATTCACAACATTTCGGCCTTCTTCATGTGATTGGAATTTCAAGCTGAACCCTTTATTTCATCCACCAGGGTAGATCAGTATATGAATTTTTGGAAGTTATAAACTTAGTGACTCATAAACATTTTTTACCATTGTAATTTTGTTGTTATTATTGATTTTTTTCTAGCACTCTGTATTACTGATTCCAATACTTTATACATTTTTATGCTTAGGAGATTTTTGTGGCCTAGCATATGTGCTCTCCCTTTTCTCTCCATATGCCTGATTTTTCTATTTTCTCTTGTGTTGATGATCTTGCAGTCTTATCTTAAGGAGACAGCCTTGTTCTCTTTTATATTTCTTACTACAGCTGCATGGGATGGCATACATACAGTCTTTAGTCATGCTGTTATTGATGGGGTTCTTACTCAGAAGAGGTGTCTGTGAAGTGTTGGACAACTTTTGAAGGGTGTCCTGATGTTATATGGACCACAGATTTTTTGTATTTTTTCAATAATCCCTTCACATAGGGTAAGTGACTGAAACTGTTTTCTGCATGTTGCCATCTTCTTGTACCCTTCTATCCCAATTTGTGGGAGGTACTACCATGTACACAGGATAGTTGTTACATTGTAGGGTACTGCATATACTAGCCATTTCTTGTTCAGATGTCTTTGGATTGCCACTTATGACTTTTGCTCAATATTGTAAGCAATGCACAATCCCTTTCTTTACACTCTATGGGAGGTGGGAGTTGAAATATTATCCGGTGAATGTTGGCTTGTACTATATGGATGTCTTGAACCCATGCTCTGTTCAAGATATTAGTACATCCAAAAATGCTAGTTTGGTGTCATTTTCTCTCTCTCTCTTCTACTTTATCGATGATCTTATTGAGTTCACATGGTCCAATAGTAGCTGGACCTCTACCTGGTGTGGCTAAAGTATGAAGGTGTCATTTACATGTCTCAGCTATAGAGTTGGCTTTAGTGATGCAGACTTTAATGCCATTTCTTCAAGGTATTCCATGCATATGTTTGCCATTGCTGGGGATAATGGCAAGCCCATTGTTAAAACTTCATCCTGTCGATATATGTCTGATCCCATTCTGAAGTGTATTGTTTGTGTCGAAAAAGTTACCATCTCCATCAGATTATCTATTGGTACATTTCAGAATGGTGAACAAAAACTTGGAGATTTGAGTTAAAGGGAGATAACTGAGACATCCAGAAGAAGCATGGCATGTGGAGCTAAACAATCTACTCTGGTGGACAAAATAAAGGGTTCAGTTTGAAATTCCAATTGCCTGAAGAAGGCTGGAGCATACAATGGTTCATGAATATGGCAACAAAGATGAGGACAACGGTCTGAACAATGTTAATAGTGAAAATAATTACAATAACTTATCTGAAAAATATAGACAGATAAGAAAGTTTTAAGATAATTAAGAGATAGCCATTTCTTGCCTCAGCTAACAAGAGACTGAAAGTCATTTTTAACATCATCTACCAATTTTACCATATTAAACTTAGTAGACTTACCATTAATGTAGACTTACCAGTAAATGGTTGTGTTATCAACATAGATACTTAATTGAATACTGATGACATTTGGATATTCATTGTTAAAATTAGGAACAAAGTACGTCCAAGGATAGAGTCCTGGGAGACAGCTGCATTAATGTAAAAAGATCTACAAGTGTGGTCATTCAAGACAACTTTCATTTGGCAATTAGACAATAAAGATTGAATCAAATCAAAAATTTGTTCAGAAATGTCATAATCATTCAACTTGTGAAAAACCAGTATGCCAAACCCTGTCAAATTCCTTGAAGATAACTAATGAAACAACCCAAACTTATTTTAATTTTTTTCATAATTTCCCTCCACATAAGCTGATAATGTCACTAAGACACCAGGGGTTACTGAGTGTGAAGACAATGGGAAGACTTTAGTAAGAAGAAAGTACAATAAAAGAAAAGGATTCAGGAAAACAGAAGATGGCAATGGACATTGCATTTAAATCTTTGAAGTTTGTAGGTGGTAGGGAAGCAAGAAACTGGAAGAGGGTTCCACAGGTGAGAAGTGCAAGAAAAGAAAATATTAGAATAGAAATTATGGTTCTAGCTATTTCAACAGGAAAATGATGAGACCCAGTTACAAATTTAGTAGTACCACTTAAATTCATGCAGCCAAGGTACCAAGGAAGCAAGCTCATTAGAACAACCACCATGAAAATACTTGTAGAAAAGACAGAGATAAGCTATGTGATACTAGTGGCAAAGTGACTGAAGTCATAACACCATGTCAGGACCAATAATATTACAGACCTTTCTTTGAATTTAATCAAGAATCTCAAGCAGCAGCACCAGGCCAGATGTGACAGAAGTATTCAATGCATGGTCAAATGGCAGATATGTCAGCAGTATTCAATATATGGACAAGTGGTAGATTTATCAATTTGCAAGATGGATTCTGACAAGACAAAATGTGTGGCATGACACAAGGAACCAACTTTCCTAGCAGTAGATCTAGCAATTGTTTCAATATAATCACTCCATTTCATGTAAATGGAAAACATGAAATGAAGAAGGTGAAATGAGTTGTTAACCCCCAGGAGAGCATCAGCAAAAGCGGTTTTCTATGTGATTATATGGTAACAGTTTCCTTTTAGAGTGTTAAAATTTACAAGCCATTTCTTGCCCTAGTTATTGGAGATAAAATTTTGACAGCAACTACCAGTTTTACTTTGACAGACCTATCATACTATTAAGACAGAAGTAAATAGTTGTGTCATCAGCATAAATACTTATGATGATATGGGCAAGGTCATTGATGAAGCCAATAAACAATATGGTTTCAAGGATAAAGCTCAAGGGTAGGGACACCTGCATTAATGTAAAATGATTTAGAAATTTGCTGTTCAATATGACATTCATCATACAATTTGTTAAGAATGATTGGATTAAGTCAAATATTCAACCAGAAACATGATAACCCTTGAGCTTGTGAAGAAGGCCAGTATGTTAAACCTTGTCAAATGCCTTTGAGATATCTAAAGCCACAACTTGAGCCTTGTTGTTCTTATCTAAAGCTTGATAGACAAATTTAGCAATCACCATTAATACATGGGTGATTGACCTAGAGAAACAAAAAACATATTGTTTGTCTGAAAGAAGGTCACCTGAAGTGCAATGCTTAATCAGTTCAAAGTTGATTAGAGCCTCTAGTATTTTGCTAAAAAAACATAAAAGAACTAATAGGATGATAATTTGAGGGGGTCAGAAAATTTACCAGAGTTCTTAAAGATCAGAATAGAAGAGGATTTTCAACAAATCGGAAAGCAAGAAGCAGCAAGAGTTTCAGCGCATTTACAGTCATCAAAATACAGTAGCAGTCATAATATAAGGAACGGAAACAACAAAGACATAAATATGTGTATTACTTAAAAAGTAATGCATGATTAGCAATGAAAGTTTTACCGAATAAAGATTAGGGTGTAATGCATAAATATTATACAAAGTTACAAAAATTTGCTTTCAGTACCAACTGAAATATCAAAAGGAAAACATCAAAATATGAAGTCTGTGACTAAAATATTTTCCATTTAAACAGGGCATATCTAATTTTGGAATTAATGTCTTTGCTTAATTATATTTTCTCAAAATCAATATAATTGATATTGAGGCACTGAAAAGTTCTTTGCTCAACCAAGAGGTTCTTCCAAAAGAAATTCTGATATTTGGCTAGTTGATTAGATTCTGGAAATTAGTCAAGCTTAGAACTTTTCAGCACCCCTTGTAAAAGTAAACTGAAACACTTTTACCATTTTAAGAATACTCAGTTTTTCATTTAATTGAAAAAAGGTGTTATTAAATATTTATTCTTTTTTCCTTTTTATGAAATTTTGAAATATTCTATCTATTCTTCAGATTTATTGTTGAAGCTTTTAACTGATATGATCTTCAGCCTTCCTCATGTGTTCCATCTAGTCTTCATGATTTCTTAGGTGTCTGTAAAGTCTGTCTATACTAGTTATTTTACATACAGTTGCTTAGAAAAAATATTACTTTTTTTTTAATATATGACTACACAGAAATTTTCAAACAGCTTATGCTTAATTCATGATTATTGGCATGAAAAAAAAAAGATCTAATAATAACAAAAAAGATCTAATAATAACAAATATGAAAAGATGGAATTCTAGCACCTATTTTATTTGTGCCAAAAGAAAACTTCATTCATAAATATTTCTAGCAACATCTTTTATTTAGGTGAAAAGAATAGTATATTTTAAAAATATAATCTTTGATGTAAGAGGCATGAACTTCACTGTCTGTCTGATAATTATTCTGGTCTCTTGTGATAGTTAAAATGTATTTCTTGAGAAAGGATGACATTAAAATAAAACTTCATATGAAGTAATATTAGTTATGTTCTCAGCTACAAGAAATAAAAATGTTTCATTACAATTTGAAACTTAAAAAGAAAGAAATGAAATGAGACATTTGAGGTGAACAGAAATAAATTTGTTTAATTTGGCACAGATTTTGTCACTTGTGATCAGAGCAGTTTAAGAACTTTGCATTAAGTATTTGCCATGCAGACTTCAAAAGAAAATAAGCAGTTAAACAAATTTGTAAAAGTTTCCTGTTTGTTTTATAATTTACATTATCTCAAAAAGATGCCTTAGCTGTGATGCATGCAAAGATAACATTCAGCTCACAATTGTAACTATTTTAAATGCACAAATATGCAAATATTAGTTTTCTAAACAATATACTTTTAATGAAAGCACTTAAATTGATCTTACTGTAGTAATATCTCAGAAATAACATTGTGTTTAATTTTCTTTTATTTGTCATGTTTCTTCAGCACATGGGTGATTATGGCTCTCTATAATTTTCTATCGTTTGCAGCTTTTAGTAATATTTGTCATTTTACTATCCCACCAAATCTTGGAAGCTTGTTAGGTACATTTCAACTCTCTGATTCTGATTCTGAGCATGAGTCCTTTTTGTTTTCATTTTTCTTATTCAGTAGAACCACATCTCTCTTGACTCAAGTCTCCTCTTCATCTGTAAGGAAATTATCAAGGCTATAGAAGGATTGATATCACAAAAATTGATATAAAAAATTTTGTCAGAAACAAAGAAAAGAGTTAAAAGCATTCTTTTCTTTGTTTCTAAAAAAATTTTGTTGATTTTAATTCATAATGGGAATGAATATTTATTTTGCATTTTTAATACAAAATTGTGGCACTTGGCTGAAAGGGGAAGGACTGATACTCAATAACTATCCTAGTCCTAGTTAATCACAATCACAACCCATTCATTTAATACAATATACTCAATCGCCAGAAGAACTTGTCCATCACCTCTCACTCCTATATGTACCATGATAACACATATCCACAAGGATATCCCATGATGTAAACATTTATTAATGTTCATAAAAGTCCCTTTTTATATATAAAAAATTTTTATGAAAATGATGGGGGAGGGAATGAACCTAACAAAACTAAAGAATGAAACAGAAACAAACTAAAACAAAAACAGATGTTAGTAGGACCTGTTCACCCCTCAAAATAATAAGAGTGTTGGCTTTATTCTGCTGGTAGACAGAATCAAGAAGCACACTCAGTAATGCAGTGAGAAGGAAAAATAAATGTTGGAGTGGGAAAAAACAAATCCTGACTCAGCCATGATGAAAGAAGGAGGCAAAAACAAACTGGGGAGTTTAGGAATCTTGACATGGCTCATAATAAAATAGAATGTCAAGAACAGCCTGAGAACAACACATTCACATTAATGAGGAAAACATAAAACAGTTTAACAAGGTGAGGGTTTACAGGAGACCACTCTGTTGTGCTCAAAGGGAGCCTAAAAAATAAAATCAAGGCTAGCTCTGTTCATGCAAATCAGGTTTGCTACAGATACCTACTTTTCACTGAAATCTGTTGATATCAAATGCTTTCTTTCAGATCTGATCTTCATTCTGAACTGATGCTCAAATAATCCAACCAGATCCTGATGAGAATAACACTCATATCACAAGATTCTCTTTCATTTACAATGTTCATACCCTCATTCTTGTCACAGCTAGCAATATGAGAAACATCATCTGTTTCCCTGCAGAGAATGGGGGTGACACATTGTCACAGGTGTACATGAAATCAATAGACACAAGCCGAGTGGGAGCAATACAAGTCATTAACTCATCAGCATAATCCCAGAACAGGTGCACCTGAGGACAATGGTAGAAGGTGTGTGAAGTCATTTCTTCTAAATCAAGGTCACACTGATGACAATCAGGCAAATTTGCTCAGCTCCATTTGAAGGCTATATCATTGAGAAGCAGCACATTACAAATCAATTGTCAGGTAAGTAAAAACTCAGGGTTGCTGAGGTAGTTTAATGCTGGAGCCCAAGACCAGAAAGAGTGCATCTCTGATGCCGACAGACCAAGTTGGTCACAAAGGCAGTCCGTCATGACCCCTTCCAGTAATTCATGATACAACAGCCATGAGAGATCACTGGACTGAGGAAGCCATGAAAGGTCATTGGACTGAGGAAAAGCCCTTAAGGCTGCCTGACACTCTCACAGGAATTTTGATTGATTCCAAGGCTTAGGATGGAACTTAGCCTCAGAAAGAGAGAGAGTGATGATAATCCTAGGAAAGGAGTCCCTAAAACTCCCTTCCAAAATTGAATCTTCCATCAATGCATGGCATAGGAACACCAACCTTGAAGTGTGCTGATGACACAACAAGTGCGACATCCCCCCCATAGCATGAATGTTGGGCAACTGTCTTTCTACAGACCAGATGCTTGTGACCACCCCACAAGAGAGAAGTCAACAAGTGATCGAGCACCTTCTTCCTGTTATTGTAGAGAGGAAGTACAACCAGTCAATAAAAATTAGAAAGACATAAGCAGCACACACCTGCACCTTACTCTTTACAAATAACCACCGTTGAAGCAAAGTGGGAAGTGCTGCTTTGACTTTTGACTGTATTTCAGACCAATTTTCTTCAGCTGGAGACCGGGCCCAAACCACATACCAAGAATGTGGACGGATCTGTCTGTCCAACTAAAGGACCCCAGAAGTGCGACCCCTTCCAGGCACCTAATTGCAAGCCAGATGACTTATTGCAATTAATTTTGGCTACTGTCACCTTCTCATACTGCTCAAGCACCTCCTGTACTACCTTAATGTTACTACAGAACAACACAAAAATAGATGCATCATCGGCACATGCAGAAACCTTAGCTCAACCTCCAGGGATGATGATTCCATATAGGACCGGATTGCATGCCCTGTACCTTAGCCAGCGACAACGGACAACCCTGATAAACCAACCGAGGTAGTGCAAAAGCATTTGACCACTTCCTGTTCACCTGTACCACAGTACAATGGGTGCGATACAGGAAGCTGATCTACTTGCAGAGTCATGTTTGAATCCAGCGGCCTGCAGGATAGCAGCCAAGTACCAATGGATCAACCCTATCGAATGACTTGGACTGATCTAAATTAATCAGTGTGGCATCCTCATTGTCTTCTACATCCTCTATGATTGTGTGGACAAGATCCATAATAGGAGTGACTGCCAGACACTTGCCCCTCCTCTGCTGGGATTATTTTCTCAGCCAATAAAATATGTTGGTTTGCAGTTTGACATGACTCAGTCCCAATCTGCTTTGTCTAGGAGACAGAACACTATGTTTGCACGTCCAAACTTACTTTTGTGTGTCAATGCCAATTCTTAATTTCTGAACTTTTTGCCTTTTTACTGTTAATTTGCCTTGCATATATTGTTTGCAGGCTTGCTTGATATTATTTCATTTTTGTCCTGTTCCTTTTACTTTTATTGAAAATGTTCTTAATTTTGTTTGTTGGACAGTTCTGTTCTTTACTTTGCATTTGACCATGGCTACTCACTCTACAATTTTCCTGTTTTGTAATTTTTTTTTTTAGCTTTAGGAAGCCATTTTTCACTATTCCAATACACCTTTGGACACCTTCTGTATCACATTTTCCATCATCTATTATAACACTTTGTAGATAAACTTCTGTACTTTCTTGATTTTGACACCTTGATTCATAACTTATATCTTAAGCTGTTGATGACCATACACTCTATCTTCATACAATTGATAGTTAATCCTTTCTTCATTCTTTCCTGTACTACTTTGTTTCTAATTTCCTTCATCACACTGTTCTGTTACTTTCAGATTTTGATTTACTGAAAACATTATTTTAAGAATCTGACCTGTATCATTTCAAATAATTAATTTTTTTTTAATCTTTTAAAATAATGGTCAAAATGAAACATTTTGAAATGAGATCTTTTCATAATTTGATTGTTTATTAGTGTAGTGTCTTCACTGTTTTTAATATTTCAGCTGGTAATTCTCCTACCTTCCTTAGGTGAACCCTTTATTTGGTATTTGTATTTGAAACTTTAGTGATGTGTTCACAAATGCTGAGTTTTTAAATTATGCCATTGATGTTTTTCTCTTGTTTATGAACACACAATCTTTATATATGTTCATGAATACTCATGTAAAAATTAAGCCTTATTTCTGATTTAACATTTTTATAATTTTTCTAAAGTGTCGAATGATACATATTTTTCTTCCAATATAATTTTGAGTAAATATTTTGTTTAATCATAAAAATTAGCATATATAGAATAAATGTTCTAGTTGTAGCCACAAATAGGTTTTCTATTATATGTTACAGGAAGTTCTTTGATTAGTAACAAAGATAGACAATAATAGCTCTACTAGTTTAATAAGTTCCTCAACAAATTTTTACAAGAAATAGAAATGGAAAGATTCAAGAATAGAAATTCTGTGGATTCTATAAATAATTGAAGTAACATTAATGGTATTATAACCAGCCAATAGGAAAATGGTTGATTCTTATTGGTTAGTAGCTATAAATTTGGTTTGTCATTTTGGTAAGCAAACATTAAAACTGACTAAAAATAGTGAGTCTCTTGAAGAGAACTTTTTTGCCAAGTTTGTTGACTTAGTTGTATATAAAACATGGTTAGCCTTGTCAGAATGTAACTGTATGTTTGTATGCTCAAGTCTACTTCAGTCTCTTGTCACAAATTTTCAAGAGTTTTCCCAAACAAGTCAGAACATACTGTTGAATGAGTTAATCATAATGCACTAAACTTGTCAGGTACTTGAAGTCCATGTTAAGAGTAGGTTTGTTTGTGGATTTTAACTTTAGATTGATCAATGCTTGATTGAGTATGAAATTTTACTTTGGCTGAAAATAAGTTTGTTAACAGAAATAACACTGAGAAATTCTGACAGTTTCCAAAGATGAACCAAATACCAGAATCACTCTTGAATAGCTTAATGGAAACTTACAGCAATTCAAAGTTAAAAAATAGATTTTTTTCAGTTTGCCTTGGCTGTGATGAGTATAAGGGCAATTAAATTATAAAGTTTATTCAACTTCTTATCTTTACAGCATTATTGATTAATAAAATACAAAAAATTTAAATATCAATATTTTGATGGCACAGAGTTTTTCAAACTTGGTTAATTCATGATCGCTGACATCTTTTAGATTTTTCAAAATGAAAATATTTTCTTGTAACATCTATTAATTAAAAAAAAAAAATGAAAAGATAGAATTTTGATACCTATTCTGATTTTGTCAAAACAAAAATTCTTGCATAAATACTTGCAAGAACATCTTTTATTTAGGTTAAAATAATAGCATATTTTTTAAATATTCTTTCATGTCTAACTCTTAAACAGGCATAAGCTTCATTGTCTATGATAATTATTCCTTTTTTCTTTTTATATTTATTGAATGACTTATGGTAAGTTTATGACAACTTAAAAGTTTATGTGGATAGTATAGGCTGTCTTTTTCTTGAGAATTTGATCATAACTCTAAAACAACAAATGAATTGTATACTTATTTGCCTGTAAGTCTCTTTGATAAAGTTTATCAAAAAAGTAGAACCTTAAAATGTTTAACACCAATTTACATTTTCCTGATATAATGCTTAGATTGTTTTCAATAATATATCTTGAAAGCTTCAAATAAAGATATAAAATTACATTTTCTAAAGATTTTGATAATTATTTATTAAATAAACCAAAAGTTATGCACAATAATTTGATGTGAAATTCTGTTTTTATGTTCAGATGCTGAAAATATACCTAATAAATACCAGAAAGACAAATATTACATAAAGAATTTTGTTAATTTTATGCAAAAATATAGACGGAAAAATGATTCTGAAACTTATCATGAATCCTCAAAAATTTTAACTGAAGAAAGGAAAGCAATCAGTAAAGATAAAGTAAATCTAATGTAGAGAATAAATGTAAGTAAAGAATACAAAAGATGTTAGGAAGATCTGTGATAACACAGACTATAATGCCACTGATGTTGGTAAGAATATAAAGAAGAAAGCTGAAGATCTAAATAGTTGTTATTGTCACTTGTTCCACAGTAATAACCATCAAATACTGATGTTATGAAGATACAATAATAAAATAATAATATGCACTTATTATTATATTTCATAATAATAATAAAGAAATGATGATATTTTTTATCTATTTATTTATAACCAAAACCCCACTTATAACTCTTAGAAGATGGGAAATTTGGGTTAAAAATGTTATTGCCTGAAGCCTGACTGGTTTCAAGTATATTTATTTAAGAGACAATAATCTTTTATTCTATTTTCTATAGAAAAGTAGAAACTTGTGGAAAAATCTTTTGCTCACTGAAAGGCAGATTTTCCACAGTTTTGCTTGAAGCTTTCAAACAAACCATTTTATAAAGAAGAAAAAATACAGCATAACAAACAGGAAAATGAATGTATAAATAAATGCTAAAGAGACATTAGGAAAATAGCAAAGTTTTAATATTCAGATATTTTATATAAAAACAATATTTCTTAGATGTGTTTTGCAGAAAATACTTTTAAATGAAGAACTATACAATAAAAAGATGATTTATCATAAAATTTTAAGTTAAATGTTGAAGCATTTTCCAAACAGACAATTACCAAAATATGATTTTTAAAAAATAATGATATTATTTATAGTTGCCTATCTGTACAGGAAAAACATGCATATATGTTATTATATATTTTCTCTTGTTGTGTGTACAACAGATATTATTTTGTGTGTTTCTGAATGTATCAATGAATGTTATTTTGTGAGCTTAAATATTAAAAAGCATATGTGAAGCTCTAAAAAGTTGATTGTTGATAATTTGCAATAAAAACTGCTCCCTTCTTGATTAAAGTGTGGCAAGTGATCTTGTTATTGCTAGTAATTCAAAATTTAATAGGGGCCTCTCAAGCAAACACACTCATTAAATTTGGGTGTAAACTTAACTCTGTCTGAGAGTGATTTTTGTATATGCATATAAGAAAGTGAGTTAGATAATTTTATTTGTACTAATTTCATGTTTTCTGTCTGTTAGGGAAGCTAGCTAATGCTTTTTGCAGACATCTGCTCAGGTAGAATTGTGGTTTATACTGCAACTTTGATGAGAAGTTCTTAGTTAAAGTTATTTGGATAGTGCATCATACATAATAAAACAAAATAATTACTCAGTTGAAATGTAATTTACAAATTGTAAATACAGTTTATAATTGATTTTTGGAATGCAGCATCCTGAAGATAGAGATATATATAGTGTGGGTCTTTTAATACAATCTAAAGAGGTGATGTCTCTCTCTCTCTCTCTCTCTCTCTCTCTCTCTATATATATATATATATATATATATATATATATATATATATATACCAGTTCCTGTTTATGTTGAAGCAATAAATATACAGAAAAAATCAATATTTACATTGAAAATTTGATATCCAGTATATCTAAACTTTAAACAGATTATTTAATCCGGCTTTTAATCATTTTAATTTTATTTCATTTTTATTATTATATTATTGTTTTTTATTATTATTATTATATTATTTTTTAATTTTATTCTATTCCACATTGTATTCCATGTTGATATTATTAAATTAAAAATATTTTAATATGTGATTCTAGTACATAATAAATGTCAGTAAATACATATATGAAATATGAATATTTTCTGCATTAGATTTCAAATTAATTGGGCTTGTGATATTTTTGAAGGCTTATAAATACCTAAATTGTGATAACTATACCAATATGTTGTAAGTTCTATTTGAATTTTTCATTTTCTACTCAGAGATGTTATTGGCCATTGCCAATTATCTAGAAGTGCTGACATACAGCATGCATTGTGTTTACTTTTCTTAAATTATTAGAATGTGTGGAGAGATAGTAAAATCATGAGGTAAACACTTTAACAAATCATTTTTTGAGAAAAAAAAATTTCTTCAGGTCCTCTGAAATAATAATTCAATAATTTTTAAAACAAAGTGTATCTTGGAAGTGTCAGATTTTATCCTTCTTTAGTTACCTGATCTATTCTACCTGTTTTTCTCACATTTCTAAGACTCTTATCTTTTACTTCTAACTGTCCCCTTTGTTTCAGCTTAAGTGATTGAGTTAGTCAACTGATAAAATGCAAAGAATCAAGACTGTTAATATTAAAATGGCCTTTTTTATCCACTTTTACTATGAGGTATTGTTGAGAATTTTTTCTTTTGTGATTTTACTTGAATAATTTATTTAATCAACTTCTAAACTGCTCAGTTCATCAAAACCTCATCAAATTATTGTCACCCACACATTCAGTTGCTAGATGAAATATTGATATATGGCTGCCTCAAAGCTTCTGCTCTTGGCTTTCAGTATCAAATATTTCTTGTCAAAGAATCGTTGCCAACCAAGGCTAGAGAGACCAGTTTACCCTGCTATTTACTCACATCTGGCTGGAGAAGAGATGAATACATACCTTTTCCAAGAGTATTCAATGTGACATCCATCAGTCTTGAGAGACCATGGATCTGCACTCCTAAAAAATTATGCCTCACCTGCTGATGGTGGCACAGCATCTGTTATGGTTGTACAGGCCCACACAGGAGTGACAGCCTCAGTTGCAACCAATGCATGTGGAGACACTGTCCCCTGGTGTTTTCTTTCCTTTAAGCACACTTCTACTTGGGGCAAGCCTCCATTTATTCTCTCCTTGCTCCAGCCCTTAGTGTAAATCATCTCCACCATAAGCGAATTGTTGGCATCCCATCTTTTGATGACCATGTCCATTACTCTCATGTCCCTTTTGCAGACATCCTTGAAGTGAAGATAAAGTCACCTTCAAGCCAGTAGCCAGTTCCCTGTACAGGAGGACCTTGGGAATCCTCCCATCTGTAGACTGTTGCTTCTTGTGTTTTGCTGTCGATGAGGCAAGCCTAGAGTGTCTTTTCCAGTGTGCAGGCCTGGGATGGGCCTTATGAGAGATTGGCAGTTGCCTATGCAGCATGTCTTCCCTCTCCACACCATCAATTTTGTTCAAAAGAAAGTTTGAGTCCTAATACAGCTTGGCACCAGTGTCATCACAGAAGTTGTCTGAACAATGTTGAACATGATTGTCTTAGGAACTATGGCTCCAGATTTGTCCTCAGGGTTTACTCCCAAAGCCTTTCCCATGATTGTGAAATATATAAATGCAGTTGCATTGATAGTAATTTGTAAACCCGGATTTCATGCTTTCACAATCTTTAGACAAACTGCTTTATTTTTTCAAAAGTGGATCTATTTATGCTTTATTTGTGTTTGATTATTTGTGTGTGGTGGAGGGGAAAAATTTTCTTCTGTGTTTGTTTGGGATGACACTCATATATACATAGACACACATACATAAGGCACAGTTGCACATTCATACATTTGAGCACACATATTTACGGAATTTTCATGGTCAAAAAGCAAAACAACAGCCTGTTTGATGTAACAATGGGAAATTATTATGGAGCTGAAATCTGCAAACTGGTAGGTATTCTTATTCTTTCATACCTAGCCAGAATGCTAGAGAAAGAAGACATGGGCCTATGCAGTGATAACAGCCTAATTCTGATAAGAGAGCCCAATGGCCCTAAAATAGACAGATTCAGAAAAAAGATAATAAATGTTCTAAAAATGATTGCATTCAAAATAGAAATAAAAACAAACACCAGAACAATAAATTTCCTAGATGTCACCCTCAACCTGAACAAAGAAACTTATGAACCATACAAAAAGGATAATGACACTCCCACATACATACACACATCCTGTAACCACCCGCCCTCAATTATCACACACATACCTAAATCCATCTGCTGCAGGCTACCAGACAACGCCTCCAACATAGTCATTTTCAATGACAAAAAAAACCCATATAACAGCACACTAAAGAAAAGCAGATGCACACAACAGCTAGAATACACATCATCACAACCAAAGTGAAAAAACAGAAAAAGAAATATAATTTGGTTTAACTCATCATACAACAAAACCATCAGAACAGACATTGGCAGAACATTCCTAAATCTAATGGAAAAATACTTCTCCATAACAAGCCTCTTAGCAAGAATATTTAACACAACCATCATAAAAGTTAGCTGCAGCTGCACTAAGAACATAACACAAATAATAAAAACAAAGACCCCCCCAATGCAACTGCAGAGACAAAACCACATGCACACTACAAGGAAACTGCCTACAAACAAACATAGTATACACAGTTAAGGTCAACACAAACAACACTACAATGCACTACATTGGTGCCACAGAAGGAACATTCAAACAAAAAAAATACACACACAAACTCTCATTCTCCAACAGAAAATACTCTAACAGCACCACACTATCCACATACATATGGAAACTAAAAGACAAAAACATCACACCAAAAATAAGCTGGGAAATTATGAAACCACACCTGCCTACAATAACATATCAAGGAAATTTCTACTTTGCTTGCAAGGAAAAGTGGCAATAATCCCCTACACACAGCAAAAATATTACTAAACCAAAGATTGGAAATAATCTCAAAATGCAGACACAAAAACAAATATCTACTATCACAGTTCAAACTAAACAGATAACACCAACAATAAAAACTGAACACAAACGGGAACGAACCTATGAAAAAAAAGATTGAACACTAAAACATCAGAACACTAAAACCACCAAAACATAACCACCAACAGGAATCAATAACACTACCAGCATTGTTACTAACACTACTACCACCCCTAAAACACAACTACAGCCATAACAATTAGAACAGCCTTCATGAAAGTTATAACTATTAAAACTTCAAAATTATTATTTTGTGATTACTATTATTACTTTCGTTTTAGTATTGTTGTTACCACTTTAAGAAGAATTACTTCATAACCATCACTACCCTCATTAATATTATTTTTTGTCATTGACATTATTACTATTATTATTATTTTTATTATTATTATTACCATTATCATCATTATTATGATTACCACAAATGTTATCATCATTACTATTGTCATTATTATTTTATTTATTATTTTTATTAATTCATTATCCATTTATTCTTTATTTCCTCTTTTTTTTTAATGTTGCTCTTATTGTTATTATAGTGGTTATTATTGTTTACATCATTATTAAGGATAGCTTAATTATTCATCATAACCAGTAACATATCAATTATTATCAATATATCAATAATAATATCACAGCTAATATTACCATTAACATCATCATAATCGTTAATAACACAATGGCAGTAAAAAAAAAAAAATAAAATCATCACCATGTCTATAGAATGAATCCAACTTAACCCATGTGGTGGTAATCAACCCAGATCAATGAGTCTACATATGTATACACATATGTAGATGCACACCCACACTCATGTGAACATTTTTGCCAGTGCCAGCGCAAACAGCCAACCTGAAAAGCATCAAAGCCACCCCACCTGCCCCCTACTGAGAGAACATTGTTACATATGAAACACTACAATCTTGACACTGAAATAAACAGAATGAAAATTGTGTACATATGTGGGCTTCAACGCATGAATGTGTAACTGCGCCTAACTCAAGATTATGTATATGGGTGTGTATGTACAAACTAACATGTATACACCTGTATATATGTGTCTCTACGTATATGTGAGTGTCATCCCAAACAAATATTTGAAATTAGCTTTGCCATTTTCTTATTTCAAGCTACTAACGAATATACCATCTGCACATCTGTTTGTATTCAATATATATGGAGCTAAATCAGTAAGATATATATTTTCAATGACAGATGATAATAGATCTAAAAGGACTTTTTCCACCATTAATACTTCTAACTGATTATATCTCATCTAAGAATAGTAAATAATTTGCTTTATTCTAAGAGATTAGTTGTAAAATGTGATCAAAAGAAAAGAGTAATAATACAGATTCTTATACAAGATGTCTTTTTGTTTTTCTCTTTCAGTTTTATGAAAATTATTCAGAATATCAGCTCATTCCTTCAATAAAATGGTAATATTAGTAATATTGACCATTTTTTTACAAGGAAATATTTAGTATTCATTGACCAAGCAACTAATACTGCTTTTGGTCAAAATTTATAAAATCATTTTCTTAAAAGAATTTTTCAACAAAATAGGATTTTCAAGTCAAGTAGCTGTTATCCCTCTTTCTAGTATTGATGCAGATTTCCTTTCTAACCTTTGATTTGAAGCAGTGGGGAATGTTAACATCTTGATTATGTCATTATTTTCTCTTTGAGTTACATGTGATATCCATTTTAGTTGTTGCTGCTGTTGGTAATCCTCAAGTTATGTGGTTTCTCTTATTTTGTACAGTTCTTTGTTTGTAAATCTGTAGTGCCAATTTACAATATTCAAAGAAGGATGATCTTTATTTGAGCAACTCGCAAGACAGTTTTAAATATTACTAATGTTGTCATGATCATTATTGGAAAAGTTCAATAACACTATGAAAACTATTAAGTATTCCTAATGGTGCAGTGATATAATAATAACAGAAAGAATGAATAAGAAACAATATAAGAGTGTGTGAAAAAATTCTTGGCTTAACTCACTTCCTAAAATCTGATCAAACATTAGAATTGGAAAGGACTTCTTGCAAGACAGGACATTTTCAGCACCCTCTTGTAAATACAAAAAAATCCAAAATAATTATTATGGTCTGTAGAACTCTGATCATGAATATTTAGTATACTGAACTAGAATGTAAAGTAATTTGTACATTAACAAATAGAAAAGAAGAAATTAAATACAGTTTTAAATATTGGATTTTATCTTTATGAATTTGTATGTGCTTTATTCAAAAACACAGTGATTTTTAATTTTCAATTATTTTATGAAAGATGATATTTCTTGTGAAAATAATCCTCTTCTGCCTTGCCATCATTTTCTACTCTGGCAGTAGAAAAATCAATATAAATCTTTCTGTGGCTAAATATACTGTGAAGTAAATTTCAACATTGTCAAATTTAGTGTTGGGCTTATTTCCTGTGACTGAATGGCATAGATTAAGTTTTACTATCTTGATAGAATCATTAATAGATCTATGAATAGAAGTAAAACTACTAAAATTATTATACACCCCTTCATTATATTCTAAATTTAGGGATGACAATTAAATCTTCAGACAAGAAGGCAACAAAGGAGAAAATTTAAATTATTCTGATGTGAGACATTACTATGAAATAATCTTGATAAGAAAAAGTAGCAATATTTTAACAGAATATTTTTAATATTATTTATAAATGCCTCTTTAATTGAGATGGGTTATAATAAATACACAGAACACATAACTGGTGAGCTAAATTCAAATTTTGGTTGTGATAGTTTGAGTACACTCTGCCTTTGATGCACACAAGGATTGACACATGTTTACAGGTAGAAACAATTCTTTCAAATATATTTCAGTGATTATGATAATACCTTATAATTATAGAAGGATTCCAAAAGTCATTCTTTAAATGTGATCTTTAGAATTTAATGACTACAAGCTGAATTAAATATTTAGAGGTGTATTCATTCTTGGGAAGCAAACCCTTAAAAACAATTTAAATCTATATAGATTGAAATATATGTTTGATTAATTAGGGGCTTATATATTTCCTATCTGGGATCTCCCTGATGTTGCTTAGCATCTGTTTCTTAATGTGTGACAATGATTAACTATTAGGTTGAAAGTAGCAAATAATTTTTCACAAGTTTCATTAGGTTTTCACTGACATTTGTTTTCAGAGATGCATTTTTCAAATTTTAAAATTCTTTTCATAAAATGGAAAACAGAAAATTTGTTGATAAAATTATCATCATTCATAAAAGGAGAAAAAAGCAATGAAAAACATGCAATTTGATAATATTCATTTGGAAGTGGTATTTTCACAATGCTAAAGGTGATTTGATTAATGTTGTCCAATGATCTTGAAACTCAATGTAATAATTAAGAATACAGTTTTTCATTATTTTGGCCAAATAGCTATAGAATATGGTTTTTCTTTGCTTTAATTTCCTGATTTTTGCATTTTTATCTTTTGAAATCAAAATTAATTTCTTCAAAAGATTTCAGTTTGTCACAAAAATTAATTTTGGTCTTAAATTTTCTTTTCTTTTAGACAACATCTGAAGAATTAATGTTTTCTTTCTTTTTTTTGTGATCAAGGCATTTCTGTTGATATTAATCTGAATTTGAAATCCAATATTTGTTACTCATTGAAAAGGGAAACAGATTCTAAGCATTTAACTGAAAGTAATTTATGTGTCATGTTCCTTTAGAATTTCACAAATCATGGTTATCCACAATGTCCTGTTTTTCAGTTTAAGTTGTAACTTTTGCTCCTTTACACTCTTTGTCCTTGCTCTATCATCCATTCATACAAACTTGTTAAGTTTCTTGCTGCTTTACTTAACTTTTTGGAAGATAACTACTATATATATATATATATATATATATATATATATGACAGGTGGCTTGAGAGTGTCCAGAATAATCTTCTTTCAGATCTTCAGTTGCTACTGCAACAACAAAAGACCTTTAAACCACAAAGTTGTGTCATATCTTTCCTTTCCATAGCTGGTAAAATCTTGGCTCATTCTTATTCACATAATTGCAAATATTGTTGATGATATTTATCCAGAATCTCAATGTTGCTTTTGATTTGGCCATGGTACTATACATATAATATTTTCTTTTTGCCAGGTTGTTGAGAAAATTAGGAAAATATATCAAGAATTATATATGGTGTTGAGTGGCTTCATGATTTATAAGTGTCTTTAAGAGATTAAAGAAGCTAGGTATATCTGATAAAATGCTTAACATCATTATTTCCTTTGTGCCAATTTTCAATAAAATCTGCCAATAGGGAATATTTAGATTCTTTTGACATCACAAATGGCTTAAAATAAGATTGTGTCATGACTTCAGTTCTTTTTTAAGTGTTCTTTTTTGTCGTACAAATGTATGCCTTTAGTGATTTGAACAATGATGCAATTTCCTATGAAATTTTGAATGAGTGGTGATGTTTAAAGCTTTTTGAGATCTAGTGTCATTCATGATCTGCTCTTTGCAGATGATGCAACACTTGTTGCTACATCTTTTTAAGAGGCTCAAGAAACTGTAAATCAGTTTTCTCTTACAAGTAAATCTTTTGGGATAACCATTACCATAAAAAAGATAAGTTTTTCATCAACTTGCCCAAGCAGATAAGAGGTATCAAGCAGAAACCAACAGCTCATCAATTTCCATTCATCCTTATCAAAATGGAGATATAAAGTTTCAAATATGTGAAGTCTTTCACTTAACTAGGAAGAAAAGTGAACTCCTATGCTCCCCTTGATAACAACATTGCCTATCAAATAGCCAAAGTCTCTAACACATTTGCTAAACACTTATCATCTTCATTAGAATGAAATAGGGATTAAACTCGGAATGGAATAGAGTCTACAAAGCTGTAGCTTTTGTATGGATCTGAGTCTTGGGCACTATATCACACACATACATAAATCAGCAGATCTGTGGGTATACACTTGAAGACAAGATCTCAAATGCTGATCTGTTTGCAAAGTACAATATTGGAGGTGTCAATCCTACACACAAGCCACTAGTGGCCCACTTGCAGGGCACCATTGGTAACACCAGCAGTCCTATGGTGGCAGCCACCAGTGGGCTACTAGTGGCCCACCAGTGGTAACATTGCCGTGACGAACATGTCAGCAGCCTGACAGCAGGTCACCAGCAGAAAACACTAGTGGTATGCCACCCAGTGGCAGATTGGTGGTTTGTTTGTAGGGGTCTTTCTGATGCAATCTCAATTGCAATGAATTGATCTTGTCATCAGAATGAGTGACAATTGAATATCAAAAGTCCTCATGAACAGCCTGCTGCACAACAGTAAGAGAAACATAGGCAGAGCATGGCTCAAGTACAAAGACAAGCTGAAGATCAATCTTGAAGCATGTCAGGGTTCCACATAAAACATTTGAGCAAATAGCTCTAGACTGAAAAGAGTGGAGTGTATACTGTCACAATGGCATTAAAGCATTTGAACTTTGACTCCTCTAGCAAGTAAGGGAAGCAAGAGTTAGGATTCAGCAATCTGCATGAAGACCAGCAGCCTTGTCTCATAAACCTACTTTCATCCTGGATTCAGTATAATCTTGTCTATATGTCTCTTATGAGACTGAAGTGTCATAATCAACAAACATTTATTGACTAACCTGATGCTTCTGCTGCTGGATGAGAGAGATCATTATTATTGAATTTTGTTTTACAGTTGAAAAAAATGTGTATTTTTCATTCAACATTGAATACAAGAATTATCAAAAGAACCAACAGGAGAGCCCATTATTATATATTATGTAATAAAAGAAATATACTTGCATATATATATATATATATATATATATATATATATATATATATATATATATATATATATATTACCTACACAAACCTATATTTTATATAGATGTGTATATATATATATATATATATATATATATATATATATATATATATAAAATATAATATTATATTTTCCATACAAATATGTACCTATATAGATGAGTACATGGACACATGACAAAGACTTATAAGTATTCAGTAGCATTAGTATAGAAAATATTGTTTCCGGCTTGGGGAATTTAAAATACAGAATTGGAAACACTGATGTTTTCCAGACAGAATTTGTGAGAGTCTGTAATCCTTGCTTTGTGAAATGTTAATGTCCTGAGGTCTGCATAAAATTTCTTTCACGAGAAAATATAGACTGCCCTTAATATACAAAAGAAAACAAAAAAAATATCTTCACACACACATTTAAAGAGAAAAAAACATACAAATATATACAAAAATAAAAATATCCACAATAAAATGACCAAAATTAAAAACAGGAAGTGAGTTTTCTGTTAAAGGTGTTTTCAGCTGATGCTACACACACACACACACACACACACACACACACACACACACACACACACACACACACACACACATATTTTGTGGTAGTGACCTGCTGCTGCCTGTACACGTTTCTGCTTGATTCTTTCTTCTTTCTCTCAAATGAATTCTTTCTTTTCACTAGACTACAGAAAATAGCTTTCGCTATTGCACATAGTTGGGAGTGAACTGACAAAAATATCACAATCTACATACCTGTAATGTCACTGGCCTTCAACTTTTATTTTTATTAAACAAAATCTGTTGATTATATTCTTGTCTTCAGTATGATTAATGATTAAATGTGTGTGTATATATATATATATATATATATATATATATATATATATAATTAAATTTGTATATGTAATATATATATATATATATATATATATATATACATTATTATTATATATATATATATTATTAATTATATCTATATATATATATATATGTGTGTGTATATATATATATATATATATATATATATATATAGATAGATAGATAGATAGATAGATAGATAGATAGATAAATTGTTGTCTAAATTATGCAAAAATGAAAACAACACTGACATATCATTTTAGCTGATATATTTATCAAAATTACTAAAAAATATGTTGAATGACACTAGAGCTCAAATAGCTTTGAACATCACTACTCATTCAAAATTGCATATGAAATTGCATCATTGTTCAAATCACTAAAGGCATAACCACTGTTGGTTTCAACCTTGGCCTCCAGATGACTTCAGAAACTCCTGCAACTTTTCTGGATGTTCTCCTTGTTTAACTTTGGGAATACTGCCTAATCCTTGCTGTCAGGTCATTTTAGGTGTTACAAGGAGCTTTGTCATTCTCTTGCTCAACTGCGTCCCACATCAAGAGTGTTGCAGTCTGGGGATTTAGGTAGCCAGTTGTAAGGGATGATATGGTTACAGAAATTGTCTGACACCCATGACTTGGTTCTCCTGCTTATATGGCTTGATGCAGAGTCCTGCTGCCTGACATATGATCTCATCCAATTCTTTCTGAATCCTCTACACTGTCTTCAGATTGACACCCAATCACTCTGAAATGTTTGTATTGGAGCTTCTGATGTGAATACCAAACAATACAGTATGCTGTTTCCAAATTTCTGGCAGAGTGAATTGCATCATGGTACTTTTTATCTCAACTGACCCTACTATACTCTGCAGTTGACAAAATAAAAAACAAACAACATGCATGTGTGAAATTAAAAATATAAAATGGTGACAATTTACCCATCGCACCCTGTGTGTATGTGTGTGTGTGCATATATATATATATATATATATATATATATATATATATATATACATATATATATTATTTACACTGGTTACTATGTTACATTGGTTTTTCAAGTGCCCATATACTCTGTTTGAGCTTCACCAGTTTGGTGGTGAGGACATTCTTGGCTTCTGATGACAGTAGGTTGTCCCACATGGATTTTTATGCTTGGACTAAACTTTGGCCATAGTTTTTAATATAGCCTCCCCCATTGTCTCCCTGCTAATGATGATTAGTTTATAGGTTTTGACATCCATGGTTAGCAGGGAGATGGTCATTGTGTTTACCACATCCAAGGCTACTGAAATTGTTAAGAGCTGATAGATATGTTTCTAGTAATGCTTCTGCATGTTAGCATAATGCTCTGCATTCTTTTCTTAGTCTATTAGATGCACAAGCTGATAGAGACACAGGGTGCTTCAACTGCAGTGGAGACATTGCCATTTTGTCCAAAGCCACCATACAGCACAAATGAGAAAACAAAAGTTCATAAAAAGAACAATAAACAGCAAATGGTAGTCTTGTCAAGAAAGGAAGAAAAAAGGGTCAAATAATGTGCAACAAAAGTGACAACATTTAAAAAAAAAACAACTAAGTGAGGAAAAAATTAATCCTGGTTAGAATAGGCCAGGGCAACATCCTGCAGTTGCTCTGCTGCTTGTCTGTGTGGCTCACTTTTTATTCAGGTTTTTATCCACACATGCAGATTAGTGATAATTTTAAAAAGCTAAAACCGCTCATGGATGCCCTGACTAAACAGAGGTGAGACATCATGGCCTCTTACCCTTGGGTAAATTAGAGTTTTTTAGTCCCATTTCACTGCAAATACATATGAGTCTTGACTGAATTCTTTTAGTCCTTTATCATTTTTGAGGTCATCATCATCATTGGTTGTTATCTATGTCTTTATTTCTTTCCCTTTTTTCTTGTTTTTTTTTTTTTACCTTTCTAACTTCAAAAGGGAAACTTTTGTTTTGTTCTTTTGTTGTTGTTTTGCTTTTTATCATTTTTGTTTGTCTTCTTAAAACCAAATTCATTTTTTCTTCTTTTCGTTCTTCTCTCTATTTACAGTGATGCAAAAAATGATTATTGTGGCTTTTCTTTTTTATGTTTTTGCCTGTCATGTATCAATCCATGATAATTGGAAGGAGTTTGTTCTTATTCTTTTAGTTTTCTCTCTTTTTGGCTGTTTTCTCTTCATTCTCAATATTAAATAAATTAACTTTTTTCTTTTGCTCTTTGATAAAAAGCTCTCTTCATTTCTTTTCTTTTCATTCAAACTGTTTGCTTTTCTCCTTTTTTTCTCATTTCATGTTCTTGAGAGTAAGCGGACAACCTACTTTCCTTTCTTTGTCATTTTTGTCAGAGAAAGTTTATGAGACCTGAAAGGTTTGGACTCATTACAACAGGTATCCAGTGCATGTGTCACTTCATCACAAAATATTAACTCCTAAAAAGAAAAGTTGGACAGAAACTTCCTTCATACAGCTGAATCAAACTGATATGTATATAGCCTTAAAAGTTGAATTCCTTGAATTTCTTAGCATTTGGGTATTTATTATGAAATTCAAACAAGATTATATTTCACAGATGGTTTTAAATCAAGTTTCAATACTTCATCACTTAGTTTAATATGATGACATCATAATTTATCTCATCTGGATGACACGTTTCTATGATTGATTTGCATAAAGTTTTTATGTTCTTAATCATGATAACAGTAACTTCCCAAAATAAACATCATTTGAGCTTTGATTTCAGGAGTTTTCTATAATCACTCATTTAGCTTTGTCTGCAGGAATTTTTTTAAATCATTCATTTATATATTTCCTACATCTTGTCTCTGTATTTGTTATCATCTGAGGTGAAACTAAAAGTTATCTATTATTCTTCTCCTTTTGGTATTTCATGACTGTTATCTAGGGATAATATTATTTTCTGTTGTAAATAAAAGCTTGTAAAATCTGTATCTTCATATAATAATAAATTAATGAGGAAAATGTATTTCTGTTACTCAACAAATATTCATTTGTCAACATAATATCCTACCTTGTCAATGCACTTAACCTAATGCTTCACTAGTTATCCTGTAGATTTAACATTATATAGTGGAAATTTCAGCTCATGATTCAGTCAAAAACAAATTGATCCATTTATATGCAAATAATGTTTAATATGAGAAAAATAACTGAC
>CAHIKZ030004884.1:972500-1057500 GCA_903632075.3 Acanthosepion pharaonis
TATATAGTAAAGTAGGGATTTTGTGAAATGGTCATGATCCATAATTCCACAATATTATAGTACTTTTTCTATTTCTGACAATTTTGTATCAAAATCTTTGTCAGTTGACTGGTTAAATGCTTACTGTAATTAATGATATTCATTAATCCCAGAACAATTCAATTGAAAAAGATTAATCGTTTAGGAAATATTTTGAATTATTGTATTTCCTTTTGTAAGAAATGCATGAAATAGAAATGGTCAACTTGCACCTAAAAAAATACATGAATGAAATCATACTTATTATAAATTATATATATTGGATCGGATTTCCTACATTTTTCAACCGATTTCAACAAAACTTCACAGGACTACGTAAAATTATGTTGCGGTGGTTCTGACAGTGCCAAAAATTGAAAAACACAATTTTTTTGCACAAAATCAATTTGAAAACACAATTAAGAGGCATCGCTGTTGCGAGAATGAAAGGGGGACAACTCATATCGAGTTATACTTATTATAAAACCCAGGTTGTGTGTGTGTGTGTGTGTGTGTGTGTGTGTGTGTGTGTGTGTATGTGTGCGTGTGTGTTCGTTTATATATGGGATCGGATTTCCTACATTTTTCAACCGATTTCAACAAAACTTCACTTTTTTTGGTAGGTAGTGTTTCTAGTCTTGCACACTTTTTTCTTTATTTTTACATTCAGAATGCTTTAAAAATTTCATTTACAAGACAATTGTTTATAATAAAATTCTATTCAATCGGTAGACTCATAACGATTAAAAACAATGTTTTTGTTTGAGTTTGGGTTTGACCAATTCGTAAAAAAAAAAAAAAATAATTAAGACATGCATGTCCGTCAACCTTAAACAATAATCTTTCTCAATTTTATTTTTCAGTCTTTATGAAGGTCGATACTTGATCTATCTCTTACTGTTACATCCCCGGGCAACGCCGGGCTCTACTGCTAGTAAATTATAAATTTAAAATTTAAATTTTGGTCAACATTTTTTGATCAAATTTTATTTCTATTCTTGGCATTTACAAATATATAAATAAATATCCAAATGTTATGATTTAATATGTATCATCAGTCTTTTGAGAACAACCAAATAAATAAATAACTTTTCAGGGTAAACATGCCTCATTGGATATACTCCTGATGAAATCAGGAATTAGATGAATTCATTAAATGGCAGTACACTTTTTCTATTTGGCATTATAATGATGAATTTTAAGTCTTTATTCCAGATTTGCCATTGATAAACATCTATGTTTGTTTATTGTTTAATTTTGAACTATGCAGCAAGAAATGGGAACATTTAATTATTTCCTTTGAATATTGACTATATTAGCAGAAGAGAAGAAGCAGTTTTTAGACAAGAATTATTTCTATGTATCAAGAGTGTATGATACTCAAGTCAAACTATTACTCCCAGCAAATTACAGATGACGTCAAAGGATACACATAAAAAGATATGATATGATCCTTATCATTTACTCTTAAAATTGAACATACTGTTATGTACGAATGTTGAGAAACTTATAAATAAATGAGTCAATCCCAGTGAATGTGATCATCCACATTCAACATCATAAAACCAGTTAATCATTCTCCCAGCCTTGGTGGCTGAGTCCACATGCTTAAAAACTTTTTAAAAAGTATGCTATCATCACAATGGAATCTGTTGTACTTTTCAAAATTGTTTTGTGCAATGAAGAAACACCAAAAGATGCATATTTTTTTTCAGTAGATGTCCTCCTGATGGCACAAAAAAGCCATATTTTCTGAAAGAGGGACAATTCAGGGATCAAAAACTATAATCTTCAGTCTTAGTGAAATTATTTAACCACTACTTTGAAGGAGAAATTCTCAAGTTTGTGGAAGCTGTCAAGTATATGCCCAGTTTTCAAGAATGCAGGTGAGTGCTCATCCCACTCACAGTATAGACCCATCAGTCTCCTCAGTGTTATTAGCAAACACTTTGAATGTATAATCTGTAAGAAGGTTGTTGATCACCTCAATAGAAACAACCTCTTGAGCAACAAACAGTACAGGTTTTGATCAATTTAGTCCCTTGTTGATATCGTAACTGTGATTACACACAAAAGCAGTGAGGCACTAAACAACAAATACATCTCAAAGATGATCACATTAGATATCTCGAAGGCCTTTGACAAGGTATGGAACAAAAAGTTACTGCACAAGCTCTCTAGTTATGGAATCACTGGAAGAGTCTTCTTCATTATAAAGTCCTTTCTAAACATGTAGGTCCCTGAAGGGCGATCAATACAGGCATTCCTCAGCTTCTCATCTTGGTTTTGTCCTCTTCCTATATATAAACAATCTATACTCTGATCATTTGTGAATATCTGTATTGATGATACATGCATGTGCCTCCAGGTCTTGGCAGCTGATCACTCCTGTGACTTGGCTCTAACAGCTTGTTGGAGGAAAGAAATAGCTGGTTACCTTCAATGCCTTGAAAACCAAACTAGTGACATTCTACCATCACCTATTGGCTCCAGAGCCTTGAGCACTTTTGAGATTTAAATTCAACCGATACCTCAAGTGAAACTCCTATATATGATCTATCGATAAAAATGCTGGAAAAATGGTCGACTCCCTGTACCACTCCAGCAAGTATCTGATTCTTCCTGCTATCCTCTACCTTTACAAGAGCCAGATCAGCAGGCCTAAAATGAAGCACTACAGGAGCTGCCAATTCTTTGCTTTCCGCATTCGATACAATTCAAAAGCGTCTCTGTATTCTTGTGGGTGAAGAATTATTTTCCACCCTACAACCTCTTTATTACAGAAGACACGTCACAAGCCTCTCATTGCTCTATCACTATTCCCATGGAGCGTGTTCAGATGAACAAAACTCCTTAATTCCCCAAGTACTAACTTTTACAGCTAAGATCCGCCATGTCACGCATGTTCAAATGAACCACCCTCATTCCCTTTGCATTCCTTTGGTGCGATGAGAGTTCCACTCGAGCAGGTTCCCATGAATTGCTGCCTTGTGGAATCGGCTCCCAAGATAGTGCTTCCCGATTCCTACAATCTTTTAACCCTTATCTTTCGCACATATCCACATAAGCTGTGCCTCTTACTCTGTTACCCTTTACCTCGAGTAGTCATCGGGTCTTGTACAGGGTGAACATAATTGTAAAACCTTAGTGAAAAGTGAAAACCTTAGAGACTGCTGACGAAATTTTTGGCCGCCTTTCAAATTGACTTACCTTACTCGCATCTTTGACCAAGTTTTTGCTAGCTAAAATATAACGATATAGTTATTATTAGCTAAAATACTATCAATTTTCCCACAATAAGCATTCTGCTGAAAAGAAGAAAGATTCAGCTTTTATATACTACAGAAATATTTGGTATCATCTATTAGAGATTTTTCTTGTTTGTTAATTGACATATAGCCACTGAAACAATCATACAAAAAAATAAATAAATAAAAAACATTATCGCTACCGTGTTCAAATGCGGTTTTATATTTGCTATAATTTAATAGTGTTTTATAACACCCCCACCACACACATTATGCATACTACTGGAAAGAGAACGGATTCAGCAATTTAATTGTATATGATATAAGCATCAATGTTAAACACTATCTAAACAGGGTGCTTGAAACATAAAAAAAATGTTCAACACATTGCTTCATCAATATAATTCCAATCCTTTATAAATTTCTAAAATAATATTGATACAATATCATTTTACTTTGTCACATTAGATTAGTATAAACTAAACACCACAAATACACATTTTATTATTTGACATATATTTTATATACATTATTTGTTACATCAGTTTAGTCTTGCCTCATGCAGGGCCAATTTAGTCTTTCAAATAAGTTAATGTCTTCAACATGGAGAGCAGATACTGTCAGTAGACTTTTACATATATCAGATTTAACACTTGATGACATGTAGATGGTTGATTGTGTGTGAGACATATGCAATTTATTCTGCAGAAGTTTCCTTTGCATTGACAAATCGGTTAATCCAATGCTCAGGTACGGCAACTGATTAGAGTAGAGGGAATGAGATATCTCCCCAAGCGATTGCATTAAGCATATCCAAATCAGGGCTATTTGCTTGTGACCACATCGTGAGCTGGTATGACAGACGAAGCACATGTTGGTGAAAATTGTATTCAGTGTGTGTGTAGGGGGGTTCTTTGATGCAACTTTTTGAGACTTTCTCATAACATAGTTTATTTAGCAAATCACATTCTGCTTTCTCGTTTATTACTCCAACAAAATGTGTACAAGCTTTTCTCTGTTCCAAGCCTCTTGAGAGACGGATGAAAACCCGCCTTATCCATCATAATCTTATAAGCTTTTGACTTTGCGTAGCTATGAAAGGAATTGATTGTATCACAGCATGTAATATAGTAAATGGTAAGGATGATGTCTACTCAAGACAATAGTTTTATGAATTTTGAAGTAGGAGACTAGTTAAAAAATATTTCATCTCTTGGATATATTATATCCTAAACTTCGTCATTTTTTAATGCCGGCCTCGGTGTATGTTAACCAAACTGAAACACTTGAAATCGAAGACAAAAGAAAAACAATATGTACAATATATATATATATATATATATATATATATATATATATATATATATATATATATATATATAATTTTTTTATAAAAAATTATAACATAAGTATGTTATAAAATCACTACAAAATAGCCATTTTGTTTCAACACACTCTGTGTCTTATCAAGTGATGATGTTGAAAAGAAAATAAATGGTTTTAAAAGTTTCAGATTAATTAACGATCCTACACTAGGGGGGAAACATTGTTACAAAAGCTAGAATAACCAATCAAAACCAAGTATAGAAAGATTCAAAAGCTTGACAACGAAATCATGTTATAATAGCTATTCAGATCTTTAAAATACGTGTAATATTAAAAAAATAATTTATACTAACCAATAATTATAAAATTATATGATAAAATTTAATATTAAAATTAAAAACTGGCAATTTTAAAATCCAAATTTAATCACTATTAAGTTTAAAACTACAAAATTATTGAGAAAAAAAAAATATATATGTTTATTCAATTCATTTCTTCATTGAAATTACGTTCGACAAGACGCTACAATATATCCGGTCATTTGACAATACATGTATATATATTTTTTTCTTTTCCCTTTCTTTTCCTTTTTTTTTTTAAAAGTGTGAATGTGGTCTTAAACTCACGCGCAAAACAACAAAAACACAATCAGATTATAATACATAAGCACGGACACATACACACACACACACACACACACACACACACACAAAAAAAAAAAAAAAAGGGGCGAGATTTGAACATCTCTACAGCCCTTTATGAAAAAAGGAAACATGGAAGCCAACACTTATACACACACACAGTTAAATGTGAATACACTCTACACATAAGCACCGATAGATACACATACATACATCCACAGACAATGGCATAGCCAATCAGATACCACAACCAATAAATATTTCAGACTTAAAGTATCATTAAATAAATGCTAACCACTTAAATTATAACTTAAGGGAGCAAATATACAAAGATATAAATGGTTAAAAATAATATTATTTAATATATTAAAACGATAATTCCAAAACCATAAATATCAATAAAAATATCTATTAATCATACGCGGCAGCAAACACAAATTAACACACATAAACATACACTCATACATACATATACATACAGAAATACATACAAATAAATATATAAACATAAACATATACGCACATATACATATCTATCATAACAAGTACACATGCACACACATATACATATAAACCTAAATACACACATATATACACAGATTTTTATGCACACACAAACAGTCATGATATATCAAAGTTTCCATACCCACACATACACACAAACAAACTCATACATAATAGGTGCCAACACACACATATATACATACACAAACATTACACACATACATACATATCTACAAATAAACATATATATAAATATATCTATCTACAATAACAACTACCAATATATACATGCATACATAAAAATACAACACTCAACCAAATACATATATAAACGTACTAACATATAGATACATAAATATACATTCAAATACCAACACACAGCAATATACATATAGCCTAACATACAAATATATAAACACATTCATACAAACAGAAATATACTTAAATATAAATATACATACACAATAAAATAGGACACATACAGATATATACATATATACACACACAGATATATATATACACACATACATACACATATACACACGCGCATATATATATATACAAATCTCGCCCCCTTTTATTTTTGTGTGTGTGTGTGTGTGTCTGTGTGTGTATCTAATTATGTCTGGGTGCTTATGTATTATAATCTGATTGTGTTTTTGTTGTTTTTAATATTACACGTATTTTAAAGATCTGAATAGCTATTATAACATGATTTCATAGTCAAGCTTTTGAATCTTTCTTGTTTTTTGATTGGTTATTCTAGCTTTTGTAACAATGTTTCCCCCTAGTGTAGGATCGTTAATTAATCTGAAACTTTTAAAACCATTTTTTTTCTTTTCAACATCATCACTTGATAAGACACAGAGTGTGTTGAAACAAAATGGCTATTTTTGTAGTGATTTTATAACATACTTATGTTATAATTTTTTTAATCCTTCGTTTTTGAGTTATTAAGTTTAAAGAAAGTTTACTGTAGATAGCGCCGTAATGCCACGTAGACTACTGTATATTTTTGGTTAGTCTGTCTTCAACATTTAACGTGTGAAGTAGTGTGTTAACTGAAAAGTGTTTCGTTTAACAATGGCAGGATTCCGTGAGCAGGCAGATATGATTTTACAAACGGCCGCGTGAATGGTAATGGAGGCGAGGCTGCACGGCTGTATCAGATTGCGTTTCCAGTCTAAAAGGCAGCCAACATTTGCTGCTATTTATCTTCGCGTAGCCGAGACAGGATCCGTGGCACGACAAATTATGGATCGAAAAAGACCGAAATTCGCTCGTACGTCTGACCACGAAGAACACATTCTATAGCCCGTTGGAGACGATTCAGATATCAACACACGTCAAGTGGCCTTAGCATGTTCTACATTTCATAGTACCGCATGGAGGGTACTTCAAGTGCAGCTCCTGTGTCCGTATCATTTGCCACGTGTGCAGCGTCTTTTGCCTTCCTATCACTCACCACGGGAGAACTTTTACCGATGGTTTATTGCACAAACTGCTGATCCGTTGTTTGTCTCTTCAGCCTTGTTTACGAATAAGGTAAGATTTCGAAGAGATGGAATAACAAATTTACCCATTTGTGCGCAGATCGGATTACCCATGGTACAATACAGGCTAGATACCAGCATCAGTTTACGATTAATATGTGGGCTGGAATTGTAGGTGACTGCCTGGTAGGTCCATATGTTCTCCCAGCACGTCTTACAAGATCTGTCTGCAGGGACTTTATTTCGAACACACTTCCAGAGGATGTACCCCTGCTAATACGAAGACGAAGGTGGTTTATGCCTGATGGTGCTCCAGCACATTTTAATCACATTGTTTGCGATGCACTGGCTGACATCTACCATGAAATATGGAGGACCAGTTCCATGGACTTCACTCGTTTGGATTTTTATCTCTGAGCCCCACTAAAACAATTGGTTTATGCATGTTTTTTCTCTACATTGTTAACACAGGAGCAACTAATTTTAAGTGATTTTCTATTAACAATTCTTAATAGAAGATTCTCGTCATGCAATTGGAAAAATTATGACAATACGAACGAATACGTAAATAAATGCAAAATTTATGAACGTGTGAATGTACACAGTAGACTGAAGAAGACGTAAAAAAATGGAAATAAACTTTTATTCGAACAACAGACTCCTTGAAGAATGAATAATTCAAAGAAACTTCAAAGTCGGAGAAACAACATCAAAACGTAAACAAAGATAATTTTACAGAAAATGTATTAAGTCCGTCAAATTTATTTGTTTGAGTGTTATTTTTAAGTGGATACTCATATGCTCTGTTTTTATTTATTCAACAATATATGTATTTATTTACATCTACAGGCCTGAATATTCGAGAAATCTTGTTATGCGTCCTCCGATTCAAAAATATTTCATTGCATATAGACATATGTATTTATTTTTATAATAATCCTTTCTAGTTCTCTAATCAGCTTCTTGATGTCAAAATGAAATTCATTAAGAAAGGCGGCGTAGTTTTTTTCTTACTCAAGTACTTTCGATCTTTCCCGAGATCTTCCTCAGGGGCTAATTACAAAGACAAACATGTTAACTTTGATCGTTTTGATGGTGATTTTTAAAAACACGCGTGAATTCGCTCTGTTATAATTATTTTAATATTTTAAATTTATCCGTTGTAGCTATGGATTTTTTTCAAAACAAGCGTCCCAATATACATCGTTTAAATGTATTTTTTAAATATTGGTGGGTCGCTGAATTGTAGCAAGCTTTTCTATTGATGATTAAGAAATATTTTTATTTAATAGCAAACCACTTGACGGGTTCAAATCAATGCAGAATTTTAAAAAAAACAAGATTTAAAAGTACATATATTATTCTAATTTAATTTAAAAAAAAAACTTTACTTCTAAAAATTCATTATTTATCGAAAAAAATGATTTATTTTTTCTCTGCACTAGTATTATCCTTGTTTCATCTATTTCGTACTCATATGCATATACTTAAAGTAAAGCTGTTTAAGCTCTTGTGTCTGAATGTGCATTTGTAAGATTATCTCCCCTGGCTTAGAATTACAGGCACCTCAGTTTTTGAATCAGACGCTCTTTTTTACGATGACGACAAGAGCGACAATACACTCAAATATATTCACAGAATGTCATGTAAGAACTTTGTCAATAAAATACTAAAAATTATGTAGACTAGTTTTATCAATATATTTTATGAATATTTGCTTTGAATCGGAGAATTGTTCTTTATTTTCATCGCCAAGTGTGAAGTTGACTTTGTAATGATGATGATCATCACACACATACATACATACTTACACAAATTCAAATTATACAACAACAAGCATTCATTGGATAATAAATCAACACTGCTTTGTAATAGACAATTTATAAATAGCAGCTATGCAACAATTTTATAATCGCTATATTTTCATGTAGTCGATTTTGTGCACTCGGATCGGATCCTAAGACCCTTCCTAGCTTAGTAAATATTTTCAGGAAATATCAGCTTCTAATTGCTCAATAAACACACAAGTGGGCGTTGCAATCCACCCACGCACAATATATTTTTCCAGTGCGTGACTAAGTCAAGTTTCCTGCCAAGGCGCTGTGAGCCTGTCACGTGATTACATTATCTATAAAAACAAACACGAGTTTGCCTCTTCCTCTCTTTCTTCTCTATTCTTGCTGCAAAATATAGTCCCAGAGAATTATCGTCTTGACCTTGCGGTCAGATGTTAAAGAACATTACCAACATACACGTACGTACGAACATTCCCCACAATACGAACTCTTACGAACATTCACCTCAATACGAATGTTCACACACACACACTAACGTTCACACACAAACACAATGTTAACTGTCTATGTGCTTTGTAAATGTTTTGTTTAATACATATATTTGTTTTATATATATATATATATATATATATATATATATATATATATATATATATATATATATATCGGTCTTGTTTGTCTTCCTTATTTTCAGTTGGACTATTGTCTTCCCCTTATTTTCAGTTGGACTAGATAGAGATGCCTTCAATCTGCAAAGATCTTCAAGCGGGTGCCATGCTTTTGGTTTTTGGTTAGGTACATTTTGATGATCGATTTATCCCTAACTGAAGCATATGATCAAATTAAGCTTTTGCTATCTCATATTTTCGGAGCGCAATCTTCATGGAGTAGTTGTATTTGTTGTCCAGTTTTGATGTTTTGCTAAATATCGTATATAATTCGTGTGTTGTAATGATTTCATTATGTCTGCGTATTTCTGAAGGAATGTTTTTGTCCTCCGGTAGGCCAGTGCTGTTGATTCAACAACTCACAGTCACACCAGTGTGTACAATAATACTCTGACTGTGAGTTATTAATGAGGAATCCAGTAATCATGTTGAATATTAAGTCTTGATTGGATTGGAAATGTGCACCTAATATTGGTGTCGTTAGGTTTCCATAGGAAAATCCGCCGTGAGCCTAAATTTATAGCAAGAGATTTTTCACTAAATGTATCTATTTTAGTTGGATTAGGATCCTGGTACTAATTTTTGTTCTCCATCTGGTGATAAAACACTTATCTCAGTATCAGTGACGACCACACAATATGATTTCTATGACGAATGTAGAATAGACAATAGTTGTGTGTGCATCGAAATACAATCGTTATACTTGTAGTGGACCCACTCGAGCGCCCCTGTATCCCAAAAGGGTGATGAGGTCACGAGAGGTCCGCTAGCATTTTCGATGACGTTAAATCTGACAAGGTGAAACAACATAGACGACAGAACGAGGATATATAGGATATAAGTTGATTTATTCTAGAAAAGTAATAGAGAAATAAAGGTGGTCGGAACGGTAGAGATGCAGACGTTCCGGTGCAGGCATTGATGGTCGAGGTTGGTTGTTACAGGTGTCATTAAAGGTGATCGCTGCTGGTCATGCAGGTGGTCGCTGCTGAGATGATCGCTGTAGTTGAAGTTGATGTCGGTCGTTGCAGATGATCGCTGCTGGTCATTGTAGTTTGAGGTTGATGTTGGTCGTTGCCGGGATGCCAACTTGACGTGTTGGGAAGGAAAGAGGAGCTGGCATTGTTCATGCATGTCAAAGGTCCAGTGCAGGCATTGCATGTTTGCCGGTCGAGTCCGATATTAGTAACCTCCCGTAATAATTACAAACGTAGTGTACGGGAAAGGTTATGGACGACGTGCAGGCAGCCAGTAGGGACGGAATGCCGAGAGTCGAACATTGGCAAGGAGCCAGAAGTAAGAGGCGAAGGAGAGAGAGAAGGAAAGTTTCCAACTATCGTCAAGTTGGCAGACAAAAAGAAATGGGAGCCTAACTTAATACACGGCCCGGTGGTCGACGTCTTGGCCACGGAGGCCACGGAGGCCACGGAGGCCAGGAGCCTGCGTACCGACCGTTTCAGTCACCGACCCTAAATTTAGCGAGAAGTCACTGTCTTGTGGTAAGGGAGACTAGCAAGAGAATTGGTAAGCTAACACAGTAAAGTCTATCTAAAAAATGAGTAGAGCTTAGCTAAAAGAAAACCAAAGCTTAAAAATGTCTAGAAGTATATTACGACTAGGTTCGTAATATAACTAAACTGGAAAGGTAACTTGCTAGTCTCTACCTCGTAAGTAACAGCGTGTAGGGAGAACAACCGAAAGGTCAAGGTCGAAATGACCTGTTCTCTTCCGGTTTAAGGAGACAAGGAAGAGGTAACTCCGACATACTGCTTGGAATTGAAGTTTTCCTGTTTGTTAATCTTGATAAAAAGTGTAAACAATGTTTAGTTTCTGCGCCGCATCTTTAGTGATGCCAATATGTTTTTTTTTGTTTTTTTTGTTTTTTTATTTGCATCTTTCGATAGTTCTACCTAGTTTTCGTTTAAAAAGTGAGACGTTTTGCTCCTCTGTTGTGTGTCTCTTCTTCTTGTGTGATTCTGTTTCGTTAGATAAACTTCTTGCTTCTCTAAATTTAATTAATTAATTGCATAAGAAAATATTTGTTTGTTGGAAGTTCGTAATAAATTCACACATATTTTTGAATACTGCGTGTATGCGGTCAGGAATTTCGGAATTTTTTTTTTTCGTCTTGTTTCCTTCGAAAGAAACACTACTATTTATATGTTGTTGTATGTGTTATGACTTGTATAAATAAACAAGATGAGACTAAGCCGAAACAATGGCTATAAATAAAACCACCCATGCGCAGATGTATTTTTGGAGAATAAAGTTGTTAACTCTTCGACTGTGTTGCTTAATACTCCCGTATCGGATTGGCAACGATGATTGAAGAAGGAAAGAGAGAAAAAAAGAAAGAAACGAACTCAAAATAAAGTAAGTGAAACTTGCAACTTAACAGAAAAAAGCCAGCGAGGTGTTATTATTTTTGAAACAGACATCCATTATGAACTGCCTGACTGTACCTTCACGCTTGTTTTTTTTTTTCGTCACAAAAGCACGTGGTGGTGCTGGAGAGGAATGACGGAACGCGTACATGGCTGCATGTAAAGCTTTTTTTTACATGTTCTTCAACCTTCTTCAGAGTATGATAGGCTAAATGTCACCCACCAAAAGAACAAACACCATGCGAGATTTACATTCAACAAACTGAGGTTCAACAAGAAGGAGAGAGAACTCTGGCCAAATACGCAGCCAGACTTAGAGAGAACTGTGAATTTGGCAACACAACTGATGAAAGAATATTAGAACACATCATACAGGTAATTGATGATGTGAGGCTCATTATTACAGCAATACAGAAAAAAGTGGGACTTGTAGAGATTCTTAGAAGAAGCAGGCCAAAGAAATGACCTCCAAATAGAAGTGAAAGATAAGATGAGCAAGCACACATTGCAAGCATTCAGACTAAAGGAAACTGCTGGAGGAAGAACAGCTCTAAAGAACCTGAAAAAAAAAAGACTGCAACTGCAGATACTGTGGAAAGAGCCACACATTTAGAAGGAAGGAGCAATGCCCAGCATTTGGGAAAGAATGCAACCACTGCTGAAAAAGAAACCACTTCATGAATTGTTGCAGATTCCGCAGTGAAAATCAACATCAAGAAGATGATGACAAATACAGGAGAAACATGAAAAAAGTGGACACACATGGAAGTGACAATTCGGACAATGACAGTTCCGAAGATGACAGCTTTGCCTGGAATTTGCGGAATGAGTGATCATCCAAAAAGAGATGACAACAAAAAGGTTAGGAAAGAGATGAGATGATCAGTTAATTGACATCAGGATCAACAACATGTGAACTGGACAGCGGTTCATCAGGCAACATCATCAATGAACACCAATTTAATGCACTGTAGTGATACTCCTGGAACATCAAACTATCACTCAATACAGACATTATGAAAACGATTCAGAAGGAATTGAAAGTCAAGGGAGAATTTACAACAATAGTTAGGAATAATAACTGTGGAGCAAGGACAATGTTCATTGTGATCAAGGGATACATAGGCACACCACCATTAATTGGCAGGGATACCCTCCTGGAGCTGAGAATGCTGAAAATAGAACCAGCTGGATCACTGAAGGAATCAAATGAACTCTGGATAAAAACAATAAAGCAAAAACATCAGAATCGACAAACAGGATCCTAGAAAGATTCAAAAATGTATTCGAGGGGATAGGATTGATAAAAGACCTGAAGCCTAATGAGGCAATTGAAGTCAGACTTTAGATAGAACCAAGTGCAGCACTGATTACACAGAAAACGACATATGTACAGTACCACTTGGAGAAACCCCTAAAATAGAGGTTGGAAGAAGAGGAAGAACAAGACATCTTTGAAAAAGTACCAAGCAACAAGGCAGTCACATAGTGCTTGCCACTGGTTGTCCAACCAAAACTAAGATACACAACAGCAAACCAGGACAAACTACAATCACATATGATACGGGCCAGCATGGACATGTGAATACCAAATCGGTTCCTAAAGGAGCTGATGCAGGCAAGCTCCAGTTGTAGAAATTTCATATCCCACATAGAAAGCTGCTTTGTGATATAATTTTATTGCATTGAAAATTGCTTGATTTGACAAGAACCATATTTTTATACTGTGGTTATATGAAGATAAATTCAGTGTGAGTAAAGTTTCTGTTGAGTTAGAGTTTGCATTTAATTTTTATTATTAGTTATAATTTTTCTTCACTCATTTTATTGTATCTTTTGCCGTAGAGATATCTCTCACTATCTGGGAAGCTGTGTCAAGTGAGTTTTACTTTGGCCGTGAAAGCTTCATTACACATCACTTGAATTGCCTCAAATCAAAGTTCAAGTGTAGCTTGAAAACACCACAGTGTAAATTGTTGGAATAAATACTTTCTACAATTCAAGGTGATTGCTGTTTTTAACTTATTGTTATTATTCAAGAATTTCATGAAATAACTGGTCATTACTGTTAGTGATTTCATCATATCCTTAAATTTACAAAGATTAAATGAAATATATTCATAAAGAAACAATTCTCCCATTATATTTGTTTGTTAACCTTAGATAATATCAACCTTAGTGAGAAAGAATAACAATAAATGTTATTAAAACAAGAAAATAAAAGGAAAATGTGTGAAAGAAAAAAGAAAGGATAAAACAAAAGGACAAAATTTTTTAACCCTCCCACCCCAACAACTCTTTTTTTTTTTTTGTTAAATCAAACCAACTTTGTAAAACTTGGTTCCTAAATACTGTGAACTGTAGGGAGACTGTAGGTAAAGGGGATGTATTACCAACTTTATCCTTTGATGACTCTTGGACAAGTGAGTTAGGAAAGGCAAACATAGTAACTAATTAAAATGGCAGTTGACAAATCTGATTGTTAGAAAAAAATTTCCATTTCAAAATCACAATTCCCATTTCAAGTAAGCCATTCTTTTTTCCATCTTTATGGAAAATAAGCCCCTTCCCTCGCCTATGTATTTGTGGACTCAATATATATATATGTATTTTCATACTGAACAAAATTTAATGTTCTTTGCTATTTCTAAATTTACATTGAATATGGTGGAAATTTTGGTTAAAAGTATACCTATATCTTTTAATGTTATACACACACACACACACACACATATGTGAGGTGTAAAAATGAATTCTCAAGGGAGTTGTTGCAATAATGAATAAGGCAAATATTTGTGCTTGTACATGTACAGACATGTTCCAACTTCTCTTTTTCTGGAGATGCAGAACTGATGAGTCATTCGTTGTTAAGTAGTAGAGAAAATTGTTTGTGTTCATGTTAGACTTTTGGCAGAAGACGAGTGAAAAGATTTTGAAACTGCTGATTTTGTGTTATCATTGTGAAAATGCTAGTGAACCATTAGCATAACATAGCTTATAGTGAACACCCAGAAGAAATTAAGTGCTTTGGAATGATAAAGACTAAATATGAATAGGGAAAAAGTGTGTCAGAATTTAACAGTGGATTTTGGAATAAGCAAATGGAATGGCTGCAAGGTATTTTGGTAAATGAGTTCCAAGGAAACTAATTGACAACTGAACAATATTAAAGAAAATATGATTATCATCAATATTTTAGTTTTATAATCAGTTTTGCAAATGAGCAACAAAATGATATTTCCTGCAAAAGTAGATGCTCAGATCAGTCGATCTATTTCTATATCTGCACTTGGTAGCATCAATGGATGTGAGCTTGTGGGATAAGCACTATCAAACAAATTCTGTTAATAACCATGAGAGGAAGGGGGCAAAAGTCTCTTTGTTTTTTGTTAGTAAGTAAAAGCACTTGTTTACCAACTTCCTTCTGGCATTGGTTGAAACAATAAAAATACAATTCCAAAAATATCCCATCAGAACCACTCAATATTTGGAAATACAAAGTACAATTCACATCTAGAAGTATATTTCCATCACCCACCAATTTAAACCACGAGATAGTTTCCTTTAGTCTTAACTGCAATTAAAAGCAAAAATATTTATATATAGTAAGATTTTAGAGTAAATAAACCCTAATATGCCGATCTTACTTCAACTACCTTTGACTCACTGTCATTTAAAAATTTGCAAGAACTAATAAAATATCTGAAACATCTCAAACTAACCATTTAGATCTTATTTGAAACATTAAAACATTTCTACATACTGGCAACATACATGTTTCCAATTTGGAGAGGAGTATTTGGGATTATCCCCAATTATCTGCTAAAGAACTACACTTAACGAAGGTGAAATGATATTGCTAAAAGCTGTATATGAAAAGGTCATAAATGTTTTTCTTTTTCTCTTTTGGTTATAAGATGTCTTAGAAATTGTTGTACCCTATCAGAACCACAATTCTTTATCTTAAATCGAAATCTTTACTTGAACATCCATAGTTCATATGACAAAAACAGATCTTAATATTGTTTTTTGACCTCACTTTAGGAATACCGCACCAAAATATGAGGGTCATAAAATTTTTCTGACATGTTTCCCACATGTTTCACAGCAACCATTTCTGAGCCACCCACCAACTTTAAAGCCAACACCATTTTTACCCACAAAGGCAGATTTGACAAGGCTGCAATGAGCGACAGCCCCCCCTCCCCATTGCAGTCAAGCTGCACAGGCCATCAGCAGTGACACCAAGTCACTTCCATCAATAATTATGCCTTTCAGTCAAGAGAGACTAACACTTCACTGAATATGCATGTTGATTTTCTCCATGTCTATCTTAACCTTGTGTCATATCCTGAATTAACCGTCAGTCTCCTACAACTGATATACAATATACTGGAAGAAGCAAATGATCAAACCTTGTAGATCATGGGAAATAAAAACTGTTTTGCTTATCCCAACCACATCTTATCCCCATTTGTTGTTTTTGTCATTTCCACTTTTTTCTTGTTAGAGATAAGACTGTCATTACAAAACTTATCTTGGTTCTCTTTTGAGTGGATTGGGAGTAATCTTTCTCTCCCCAGTGAACAACACTTCACTTTGAAAAAGAACATATGATAAATACATAGCATGCAGATGTGCAAAACTAACTAGACTTCATACAGGCCTCTATATCTACAAAGAAACCTTCATTTACTTCTTGTGTATTCCTTCTATTTAGTTTACACTATCACTAATAATTGTTACAAGCATTTCTTACAAATATCATAAACAAGATTAATAGAAAAAAAAAGAAGACCTCACTATTTTCATTTAGCCTTAAACACAGAAATATATGTAAAAAAAAAAATATAAAACATACAAATATCTTGAATAAGCTCTCATTTTTGCATACCATGTCCTTTCCAGAAGAAGGTGATCTTGGACCTCTGCAGATTACTTCTTTTTATTACTCCTGAATTACCAGGCATTCTTTGGAAATATAATAGTGGTCACCCGTTGCTTTCTCCATGGTTTGTTGTCAGAGCTTTTCTTATTTTCTTTGTTGCTATCTAAGGTTAGAGAATCTGGTCTATTTAGCTGTGGTATTTATGCAAAAGTGAATGTAGCTGACTAGCCTAGAGTTTAAACTCAGTTCACTGGTGGCACTTTCCGAGCTGATAACCCTAACCCTACCCATATATAAATCTCTCATTTACTATAATAATGTTCAATCAGTATGGTTAATAAAGTAGCATTGATTTAAGTGTAAAGAAAGAAATTATATCAAAAAAGAAATATTTATCATGTAAAATAAATATGATTTTATCATAAGGCTATGAACTAACTGATGTACTTGCTAAATGTAGAACGACAATCAATATTGGTTTTACAGTTTCAAAAGGATATTATCATTATTGATAATATTGCTGTTTGATTTCTATATGAAAGAATCTATTGCCAATGACATAAGGCAATAAAAGAATGAAGGGAAATACAATTTAAATAAACAATCTAGTATTGAACTTAAATTTGTAAAGTTGAGATACCAATGAAGAAAGCTCATCATAAAAATTACCATGAAAATATTTATAGAAAAGACACAAGGAAGCTACGCTACAACAGTGGGAAAGTAAGTGAAGCCAAGATACCAAGTAAGGACTGATAACATTACAGATTCTTTTTTGGATTTTATCAAGAATCTTTAAATGCATAGTAGAAGCACCAGACCTGATAGGACAACAATATTCAATATTCATTTCAAATGTACCATTCATCCATGCATTGATGAATGCAAGACTTCCTTCAGCATGGCTAATGGTTAGCATTAGCCATGCTGAAGGAAGGAAAAAAAAGGTTCTCTAAGATTATTAAATGTGAGCCATTTTATTTGGGATGTGTTAAAATTAACAGGCTGTTTCTTATTCCAGTGAACAGATTGTAGGTCAGTTTTGTGATCAGTTGCCAGTTTGACATTATTGAATCGATTAAACTTATCATAAATAAGTAAATAGTTGTCATCAGCATATATACCACATTGAGAACTGATGACATCAGGAAGGTCCTGAGGAACAATTTTTTTTTCTGAAAATGTTACTAATTTGAAAGAATTGATGTATCATTTTTCACTTAAAATTAATATTAATGAGTTTTGTATGTTGGGGATAAACAAGTGATTGAAAAATAATACTGGGTGGGGGCTGGTAGCATCATCAGTATTGTGGATCTTGGGAGATTTATATTTGCTCTGCGTTGTTAATAGCATTAAAAGAAAAAAGATCTGTTAATGGTTTATGTATAGGTGGAAAAGCATTTTATCAGAGGTTTGGTAGCTTATCAATTCCTGGGAATTTCCATTTTATTTTTAATTTGAGAGCTTGTTGTACATTTTTAAACATCTGTATTGTTCCATTCCTGTTCATCTGTCTCAATCTGTTCAGCTTTCTTAATCTATTCCATGTTATTCTTATAGTTCTTTTAATTTCCCCACATCTTATTCTAGATTTTTCTTGTTACTTTATTTGATTTTTATAGGCATTGTTGATTCTTCCATTTCCCTAAAGAATTTTCCCCAGTCAGTTTTGAGAGTATTGGTTTGTTCATAAAATTTATTTTCTAATATTTCCTCTTTTTTGTGCTTTATGTTAGACATGTTGTTTTAGGACCTTGTTAACTGTTGGAAAGTGATTTGCTTCATATATATTATATTTACATTTTTTAACTTTGTTTTGTGTTTCACTTTTATTCCTTATGAGATTTCTGTCTGCAGAACGTAAACCTCTTTTTCTGTCTCTTCTTACCATAATAGTGATTGATGTTTATTTCTTAGTTTTCAGAGGTTTTTGCATTGATGTAAAGTAACACTTCATTTAATCATTAAATTCAAGTCAATACTTTTTTTTTTACTATTTATTTAATTACTTTATCTGGTATTCTAATTATGTTATTTTTTTCTATGTCTTGTCTCTTCCAAACATTTCTCTTGCTTCTATTTTATTTTAATGAGTTTTTCCTGGTTCCTTAATTATGTTTATTTTCATTTTTCTTTGGAAGGCAAAAAAGGTTCTCTAAGACGATTAAAAGAAAAAAGTTTCATTTTGGTAAATTTCCTCAACTCTCTCATTATTTGTTTCATTCTACTCATTTCTTAAGTAAGGCTTTTATTTTACAATTAATATTATTCTGAATTATTAACAAGTATTTGCTATATACAAGCAGAAATACTAATGTCTGGCAATTTATGTTCATCAATAAGTTGAAAATCTACAGGATAATGTGGTAGGTATTTCAACCATTAAATCCTGATATCTGTTCTCTTGTACAGAAACAGTGAAAATTCTTATAAACAGGAAAACATTTGTGATCTTTAGCAATATATATGAATGAATGATTATTTTTATTATTTAACTGTGGGTGCATATGTGTGTTTATATATAGTGGTTTCATAAATCATACATTAACAGTCAATATATATATATATATATATATATATATATATATATATATATATATATGTGTGTGTGTGTATGCACATGTACATATAGCTGTTCCTTTAATAAGGACATTCCTTGAAGATGTCATGAAAGTCACATGTTTCTATTTTCATTTTCAGAACTGTTTAAGGGAAACAGTAAAGAAATTATAATTTTTATTTGGTAAAAGATAATGCAAGACTCTGAAAAAAACAATAATTAAAAATTGATGACCTCCAAAATTTAATAAAAATCATTGTACTATGAAATGTGTCTGAATGTATCTTACTGCTAAAATATAAGATTAAGATAAGGATTTTGCTTTTTATTCTTGAATGATGAAACAAGTTACTTTAACATCATCATCATCTGCTAATTTCCAGTGTTTTTTTTTGTTTTTCATTATTTTACTGTTCTGTTTTGTAAATATGGATATACAGGTGGTGTAATGGTAAGTGGCATGGAATCAAAAATTGATGAGCTGAGTTCAAATTCTGGTCATGTTCGTTTGTCTGTACAATAAAACATTATCCAGAATACAGAGTGGCACCAACTGATATTAGGCAGTGGCAGGCAAAGTGGGGAAGCACTCTCTGGGGCAAATCTGATGGAGTATATTATTTTTGTTGTAACAAAGGCAGCGATAAGGAAGAAGAATCAAGACCTTTTGTTTTTATTTCATAGATACACCTAAAATTAGATATTAAAAATAAATAAAATAATTTTTAATTTTAGTTTTAAAATGTCTATTTGTCTGCTGATACCTACTTGAATCCAAAGTTTTTTCACACCTATATAAAAAGTCCAAGACTTTTGTGTCATTTCTTTCATTTTGATTTTTCATGTCTGTGAACTGGTTGTGAAAAGACAGTTCAAAAGATATAAAGGGTGGGTGTGGAGATAGAATGACTTAAAATCAAAGACTACTTAAAAAAGATTTTTGGTTATTAATGAAACAGTTACATTTTCATTCTTGTACAGTCAACTTCTTCCAGACTAACCAAAGGAAATCTGACATCAACATAAATGTAAGAGTTAACAAAAGAAAAGAAAAATTTCTTTTCTTTTTGTTAACTCTAAAGAAATTTAAAACGTGTTTTAAGGAAAAAAATGAAAATAGTAATTTTTTTTTTATTAATCTTTGTTTCATAATTAAAATTATATTTTAATGTGAAATTTTAAATTGTTTTCTTTGTAGAAGTAGATCTTTCTTTCAATTGTAGGGACTGTTGGATTTTCTTACCCATTTCACTCAGTATTGATTGTTGGTCTTAATTGTATTTCTTGTCCTGGAATAAAATTCTAATTTAGTTTTTAAAGTGTTGAGAATCTAACTTTAATTCAATCAATATATTAATAGTTGGCAGCCATTTCCTTTTGCCTTGTTTTTTTTTCTTGCATCAGAAATATTTGTATTGTTTTAAAATTTTACTTACTACACTCCAAAAATAAACATTTTGACACAAAAAATAAACTTTGAACATTCTTTTTACATGAAAAAAAAACAAACAATTTTAATGGAATTTAATAAAATTAAAAGCAAAAATGAAGATGTCAAAGTATACTAGTTGAGAATTTAAGTCTCAAATTTTAAGAATAACAAAATGTTGCTAATTTCTTTTTGATAACAGGTAAAAATTTGTCATAAAATTTCAATTTTATATATGTTAAAAATAAATCAGAATACTGAGCAAAATGGGGGAATAACTCCAACCATCCCTATTGAACCTATTTTATTAAATTTATATTTACAAACTTCTAAACCAAATTGCAAATAAGATACAGCATCAAATATCTCATTAAAGTTGAGCATAATAATAATAATAACAACAACATTATTATTATTATTATTATTATTATCATCATCATCTTGTTTTTCTTTCTACAGTAAAAATATAAAATACTATTAAATATATTTTATTGACAGTACCACCAATATAGCAATAAACGGAAAAATCTTTATAATTAGAATAAAAATGTTAAATTTCTTTGATAGTATAAATAATTATATTATGCAACCTTCGTGTAAATTTGGGATGTTAATGTGGTGGCCATTTCAAGCAAAAAAGATGAGGACTTGTTTTAAATCATTGTAGTTCTAACTTCCCACAAAGTTAGGTGTACTCATACAAAGGAAAACAGTAAACAAGACCTCAGGATATCTGTAAGGCAATATTCACCACTAAAATAAGTAAACTTTATTTGTTTATAATGTAAGTATGAAACTTTTTTGATTTTTGGTCATTAATTTTCCGTGCATTATATTCTATGCAAGATCCAAATCTTCTATTTTACTATTTATCATTAATATAATAACATATTATATTTATTATTTATTATTACTTAAAAAACCTGATTTTAGTTAATTAGTAATAACCAACAATGTCACAGGAGACAGAGCGAAAAATTCAAGAATTTCAAAACAAACTTAATTTTAATTAAAAACTGAAATGAAATATTTTTTAAAAATTAACCTTTCAGCCTATTTTTTGAGAGCACAATAATATAGTTTCTCTTTAATCCAATACTTCTCCATATATCACATACATTGAATATTATATAGTGAAAATTTCAAATCAAAATTAGGCTACTGACTTACTAACTCAACCTTGTATATATCATCCTAGTTTGCTAACAAGCAATTTATTCTAATCTGTTCAAGCTGTAATTATTGAATCATCTTTATTTATATTTATCTTCCTGTCTCCTTTTGTCAAATTTCTCCATCAATATTTCTCTTCATTAAACTATACAGTTATTTAACACTGTACATTTCTTTTCATCCTGCCTACCATAGACCCATTTATCTATAACTAATCTGGTGCTTCTTCTGCAGGAACTTATCAAATCAGCTCCCTATTCCATACATCCTGATTTCCTTAACTTGTAGCTCATTCACCCACTCACTCATCAATTCTAATAACTGACATTTATGCTCATTTTAGTAATGGAAAATTTTTTTTATATATCAGAGGCTCTTGCACAGCATCAACATTCTGCTTTGGTTTTGGTCTCAAGCATGCTATGGATATTTTATGAACTTGTAAGCAATTAGTATATTTGTTTTACTTTAAAATCTTCATCACATAATTGGTATCACTATATCCCATCAGGAGCATTTAAATGTTAACTAATAGAATAATTCTGTCATCTGGAACCTACTTGTAACTAGAAAATCTTGTCTCTTATTTGCAAGTTACGTTTCCTATATATATTTGCATTTACTGATTCACCCACTTATATTATCTCTCCACTTCCCTAACAAGAAGACAATCAGAAATGTTGTAAATCAATTTTTTAAAATAACATTTATATATATATATATATATATATATATATATATAGTATTAAATTCTTATTATATATATAGTATTCAACCAACAAGGTCTATCTATTTAATTTTTTATTGTATTCTTCCAATTTTGAGATCAAAATTATGGATACTCTATCCAAAGTTCATGTTTTTAATTGAGTACTTTTGCCCATTTCAGTCATTATCAAGAACTAAATCTTGTTCATAGCTTAAACAGATTTTGTTAGCTCCATCCTGATATAGGGATGCTACATTTCAAATTTACTCATACCTGTGACACATAAGTGGCATCATGTTCCTCAGAGCTTAATAATACCAGAAGATGAATATATTATTAAATATTTTATATGCATTTTAAATATTTAACCACTTATGTATGAAACAGTAAGAGGAATTTCTTAACCTGGAACAGTTCATGTCATGTTTACTCAAATTTTGACACCAATTAACACTGAAATCAGATTTATAAACTTGACAAAATTGTCTGTGAGTATTAACCTGGCTATCTTTATGGGAATGTAAAAACATAATCCTGGCTCACCTCTGTGTTATATAATTTCACAAATTCCTACTCCTGATCCCACCATATTTATCAAATAAATGTAGTGTGAATTCCACTTCAAATTCTATTTTGTACCTTTTTATGATTATTATGGTAACATTTACACATTTAAGGGAGGAGGAGGAAGCATGAGATGCATGTTATGAGGATATAAGATAGATAATGGCTGACCCTAGACATGAAGGCATTAAGATTATAGTGATCAGAGACACATTCTCTTGGGAGTCTGTTCCACAAAGTAACAGTTCTGGGGAAGAAGCTGTCTGAGTGATTCCTAGAACATTTTTGATATAACTGTATGTTCTTTCAAGGATGATTTTGCTGATTTTACCAATATCATCTTTTTTAGGGGCTGAGTAATTGGTATTGAGGGCTGTTTAGAAAATTAGCCTTATGGTCTTTAACTGTGATGAATGCTTGTTGTTTGTGTAATTTGTAGATTATATCATTGATTTTTAGTTCAGTGTTTATTTCCTTGGCTTCCATATTGATGTTGTTTTCTCAGTTGGTGGGTGCCTTTTTATGAAATTTATTGACCTCCCTGTTACTATCTTTATACTATATAACATATTTGCATTGACTTTGTAATGTTTTTTTCTTCAAATTAACTGCAATATACCCATATATGTTAATTTATTATTCCTTTTCTTCTACCTTTTATTCTTTCCCCACTTTCTTTTACCCTTTCTTTCCTCACACCGCAGCTTCCACATCTGCTTTCTTATATTTTTACTTCTCTTTTTTCTCATTTCTTGTGAGATGACTTATTAAATAGGTCAATGTCTGGTCCTTACCCACCTCTCTTACTCTTAAGTATCTTGATAAAAACAGATTTAAAATTATTCCTATCTCTCTCTTCCCTCTCTAATTTCGATCATATCTTTCATACTCCTCCCCACTCTCTCTATCACCTTACATTTAACTTAAAACTACCCCTCAAAAGTGTATAAAAATAATACATAAATTTAAAACCATTTCTTCACCCTTGGAAATATGATCTGATGAACCAGGTAAAAACCACCTACCTGGGGAAATAAAATATGATCAATGGACCCATAAGTTTATCTGTTGTTAATATTTTTTTTTTTTTATTATTTTAGGTTAGGTTATATATATATATATATATATATATATATATAGTCAAGGAACCTAATTGAAAAGATAAAATATTATTTCAATTAGGTTCCTTGACTATATATATATATATATATATATATATATATATATATATAGTCAAGGAACCTAAAAAAAAAATAAAAAAAAAAAATTAATATACAACCAAGTATGACTGAAAATTTTAATTTTTATTATTTTTAATGTTCAAAATATATATATATATATATATATATATATATATATATATATATATATAAATACAAATATAGGTAACTATACTCATTTCAAAAAACCTTTGAATTTTTGATTTGCCAATAATCAAATCAATCTCGAGGGAAAAAAGGTTTTAAAAAAAGAAAGAGCTAGAAACATGAAAGTCTGTTGAAAAAAATCGCACAGATACAGGTTTGAAGCCCAAAGAAAAAACCCTGACATGAGTAAACAACTAAGTAACAAAAGAGCTCGATACAACTGTAGAGCAGACCTAGATAAACCTAGTGAGCCAGACAAACCTACCCAGGTAGGTTTGTCTGGCTCACTAGGTATATATATATATATATATATATATATATATATATATGATTGCTCAAAGACCAACAAATTCTTTGTTAAAGATTTTATTGTTTTTTTTATACACATTATAGACCATTTTCTTGGTTTCTTGTAAAAAATTTAATATAAATTATCAAATATCTGATTGCTTTCAGAAGCCATTATCAAATGTCTGATTGCTTTCAGAAGCCATTATCAAAGAGTTTTTGCTGAAAATTTTTTGACTACATGAAAGTATTTGTTTGTTTTTGTGTTATGCCAGTTTTATCTTTTTCAAATATCATATCTTCATATGAATGATAATTCAGGCAACACATACATTGGTTTCATTCACTAGACTTTATTTAATAATAGTCTGATTGCAGATCAACAAGAGCACTTATAATTTGTATCTTTCAATATTTACATTGAAAATGTCTTTAAACATTTTCATTATTGTAATTATTTCATTGCAGAGATGAAAGTTTACAAAACCCACAGAAAATGAAAATAACAAATAACCTTGGTAAAATAAGGCACATAATACTCACTACTAACTCAAAAAGGAGTACAACTGAAAAGAATGTCTTTTAAACTTAATATAAAATTTGCTACAACCATTTCAAAAAACAATAAAAAGGCTTTTATGAACACAAAACAAAATAAAAATAATCTTAAACTTGAAGCAAGAATCTACAGCATAGACTATAAAAAATAAATTTCTCAAGAAAAACTTTATACTGATATGATGTAAGATATTTTTAAAAACAATAGTGATAAAATAAAAATAAAAACGGTGGTAGAAGGCTGAATGAATTCAGCTAAGTTATGCATCTAGATACATTGAATGTCTCCATTGTTTTATTGTTTCTTATGTATAAATGGCATTTGTTCTGTTTCTTTCCCCAGACTACACACACACACACACACGCACACACACACACACACACACATATATATTTGGTTGGATAGATGTGAGTTTGTGACCCTGGGTTTCACGCTTTAGCGATCGTCAGACAAACTGATTAATTTTTTTAAATTTGGGTTTATGTAGATTGTGTGTATTGGTGTTATTGTGGAAGTGGTGGGGGAAACTTTGTCGCTTATGTCAGCGTACTAACGCAAACATCGATGTATGCAGACACATATACATACTTGGTGGTCCATCAGGACTCATACATATATAAACATATATAAACATATGTGGGCAGTTTCGGATATGACATATGTATGTATACGGGTGGTGTTGTGTCTATACATACGCATTTGTATGTTGAAATTTAAAGATTGGAAGTGTTAGCTCTATCTCTGATATTGAGCGCTTTCTAATAAGTACCGCACATATAATATATAAATAATTATACATATATATATTTATATACACTTTTCACATATATATATATATATATATATATATATATATATATATATATATATGAATTATTCATACAAAACTAATGCAAAGGTTAATGATTTAAATGGCAAGACATCCATCTTGCAAACGATTCAAATAGTACACAAAAACCTCTAAATCCGTTATGCATGAGTTGATCCTTGTTTATATAAATTTCTGCCGTATTAGTTGTTATTTTTACTACAAGCTTTTATAATTCATGTATTTGTAAATTGATTGCACGTTTATTGTAATTTAAATATCTGATCCATGTGCGACTTTTGGTTAATAAGTGCGACATTACTGTAATTATTGAACAATATAGTTCATGCCACTTTGACAGTAAAAAAAAATTTACCAGTAAAAACATTTGTTCATTACCATATTTGGTATAGACGCAGACATTTTAAAAAATTCAAAATCAAACTCAGCGTTGCTTTGGCGCGTTCAAAAACCAATAACTCATTTTTAATAGCATTTCGGATACAATACACATATATTTTCGATGTCCTCTTATTACTAAGAGAAAAAACCAAGAACAACATCTATTATATACCTGACGATGTCTGTAGGAACAGACGAAAGCTTGTAGTAAAAATAACAACTAATACGGCAGAAATTTATATAAACAAGGATCAACTTTAACGGATTTAGAGGTTTTTGTGTACTATTTGAATCGTTTGCAAGATGGATGTCTTGCCATTTAAATCATTAACCTTTGCATTAGTTTTGTATGAATAATTCATGTATTTGTAAATTGATTGCACGTTTATAATATATATATATATATATATATATATATATATATATATATATATATATATATAAAGTGTGGATGGTCCTGCACGAGGCCTTCACCACTATAATCAAATCTCATGTGCCGGTGTCGGGCTGTCGGTTTCTTGGAAACAGTTCTGCTTGACCCTCATACGTCGAATCTCAACGGGAGAGTCGATTATTATATATATATATTTATACACGTTTCATTAAATAATATAGACAAGTGTTGTCTATTTATTTTATGTAAATTTTTTTCGTAACATCTGATAAGTTTAATAACATTATCGTTAAACGAAGAAAGAAATTCACAATATTGATCCATATTTTTTTAATATAATCTAAGCTTTCGGCTTACTTAAGCCATTATCAAAGATGTAAATTACAAACATATTAAACAATATACAGACATGACAGTGATGATAGTCTGTCATTGTTTACATAGTTGATCACTAAGCAATGATAAACACGCATATATATATATATATATATATATAAACCAAAAAGAATTTTTTTTGCCATTAACAATAAAATTAAAACAAAAACAAAAAACAGACAGCATGCATTTAATGGATGTCAGAATTCGTTGAAAAATACATCCCCACCCCTACCTAAACATAACCCCTTTTTCGAATGTAACTAATAGCTGATACAACAAAAGTTAATAAAAATGAACACACTACCACCCCTTGTCTGGATGACTGGATTTCTCTGTATCCTTGGAAACAGTTGAATTATGATTTATCTGTGCCTTTAAAACTCAGTAAATTTAAATAAATAAGTTACTCCAAAATTCGCTTGTGGATGAAATGGAACTAATGTTTTTAATTTAATTACAAAATTAAATTCAAAGCTTTTAGCTTCCATTTTTGAAACATGGTTATTATTGTGTATCAAAAAAAAAACATATTTTAAATCAGTTAATTTACAATAATATATATATATATATATATATGTATATATATTTATATATAGATATATATTATAGGTGTATATATATATAATATATATATATATATATATATATATATATATATATATATATATATATATATATATATATATATATATATATATATATATATATATATATATATATATATATATATATATATATATATATATATATATATATATATATATATATATATAATATATATATATATATATATATCATATATCTAAAATATATAAAAAATATATATATATACATACATACACATACATATATATTTGTATAAAAATAATTTCAAGAGGATAGAATCCAGGTAGAACTCAATGTCCAGGACAGAATAAGGATATAATAAAAAGGCTTAAGCATTAATATTCCATGGTCATAATTTATTCCATTGGAATCTATAAATAAATATGTTGTTGTGTATGTGTGTATACGCATGTGTTTTTGAACATAGAAATATAGATCCTTGCTTGATAAATCCTTGATGATCGTTAAGTGAATATGAAACAAAGTAAATAAGTGTTTTTATCCTGTTTAAATTGCTGTGCGATTATTTTTCCATCCACTTGGCAAAATGCTGAAGTACCTCTTCCTCTAATATTGGATGCAAATGTTGTTTGTTTCTACAAAAAAACAACCTACAAAATATCCGTTTTTAATTTTGTATTTGAAACTAAGAATCTTTTCAAATGCAATCAAGTTTCTAAATGTTGATTTGCAAAGCAAGTTAAATATAAAGTAATTTATGTAATTTATATTTTATTCAGAAAATGAAAGATTCTTTCTGCACAAATGCTGAAATAATTCAGGGTGATTGGTGCATTAAGAATTTTAAGATTTTGCCATCAAATACTTTTCTTAAATGATATTGAGAATTAACAAATCCAATCACATTTTGACATAAGCATGTTTTTCTTATTCACTTTCATCCTCTATTGGATCAACTTTTTTATATATATATATATATATATATATATATATATATATGAGAGATAGAGAGACACACACACACATGGACTTATATGAGCAGAGAAGATTGGACTGTGACACTTGGTCTTATTCACCCAGAATTATTTCAGCATTGATGCAGAAAGCTTTCATTTTCTGAATTAAATATAAATTAAATATATAAACATCTTTCTCTCTGAAATATACACTGAAAATATCATTTGATTTATTTTCACATATATAAACACCTTTCTGTACATTTTATATATTTATCAATCAGTTGAACAATATACATTATTGAGCAGATTCTTGATTTTTTAAACAACCAGCGGATATGATTAGAATATTTACAGAGATAACTCTTGCTGTAAAAGGTGGGCAATATTTATAACCTGCACAAAAATACTGAATAATCATTGTAAACTTACTGTAAACAACTATCAAAAATGTATAACAGTAAAGAATTTAGATTCTGTAAAGCTACTAAATACTACTAATAATGTTGCTCTCTCTATACTGTGAATTCAGTAAGAAAAAAAATTAAATTCATATAAATGGAAATGAAAACTTACAAGGTGATAATAGAAGACTTTACCTTACCTCCCAAGTTTACAAGACTTCCTAAATATCCAACTTCCGCTGTGTGTACTCAACCCAGCCCAACACTAGGCTGGTCTCTTACCAGAGGGAAACCTTCACCATTGATCAAAAACACTGAAAGAATGGGTGTGTAAAGTTTGACCAATACTAACCAGCCTTACATGCTTATAAACAGCAGCCATACTGAATCAGCCTCTTGATACTATCCAATGAAAGAGCCTGTAAGAAGATCCCCAAATTGATGGAACCAATGTAGTCAATCAGTGAATGGTGACAAGCCACTATCCAATTCTTGATACTGTTCATTAGAGATGAATACTGACAAACATTTCCTCCCTATGTTTTAAATCAAAGATGAAATTTATGTAACTCTTATGTATTTTTTTGAAATTTATGTAGTTCTCGCAATGCTAAAAATAAATGTATAGGTATGTTTATTATGAAGTATAGAGTTTTATTATTAAGAGATAATTTATTTCAAAGTTATTGGCTAATAACTTTTGTTTATATTTTCAGACATGTGTGTGTGTATAAACAATATATGAGAATTTCCTGTGTATAATTGTTTTCTGACAGACTGAAACTCAAAATAATTGACATTAATTTCTCAAAATAGGTAAACATTTTTCACTTTATTCATTCCCAAACAAAACTGAAAGAAAAAACAGTCAGTTGAATTTTTTGATTGCGATATTTTTTCAATTGAGAAATCAGTTCAAAAAGTAACAAAATTATCAGCATTTCCATTTCTATAAAAATATTTGTTATTTCACTGCCAAATTTACACATCATTAATGACAGCTTAAATATTTTTCTTCAATTTTTTGTGGCATATATAAAATCAATGAAGAAAATATAAATTAGAAATGTATGAAACATTCGACAGTTGATACAAGTAGAAAAGATTTTAATCTCTTGTGTTTACAAGTTAACATGGAGGATGTTAAATAGATTTCACTTTTTGAAAATGTACAAATGACAAAGTATCTTGAAATGAATTTGAGATTTTTCAAAATCTGTTTACTCTTCAATGATATTTAAAAACTTTTATAATCAAACAAAAAGTTTTAATTGTAGAAATATAAATTACAAACTAAAAATCTGGCAATAACTTAAAATCTAATATATATATATATATATATATATATATATATATATATATATATAGATTTTAAGTTATTTGTATGACAAAGTGGAAAATGTTCTTGTGTGATGTGTTTCCACATTAGAGTGTCATTATACTAGGTTTGTTTATGTTGTATGCGACTAAACATGCGCATGAACGAAAGATGCTGGAAATTTTTAATTTTAAATAATATTTTTTTTATATGTCTTTTGTGTAATCTAACCAATTTCATTTAGATTCTTTTTCTTTTTGCTTCCATCATCTTTGTTATTAAATATCCCACATTGTGATAATAGAAGATCTGCCAAAAATGATGAAATGCTGAAGAACCTAGACACAAATTAACAGCTGATGAACTTTCAATTAAAGTACTTTTTGTCTTAGAGAATTGTTTTCTCTTTTAACTAGAGTAGCATTTTTATGTCAGAATTGTGGTTCATTGTTATGTTGAGTAACTAATGTGTTTAATGTGTTGTTTTTTAAAATGTCCCTTTTGTGTTCATACAATCTTTTATTTAAACTTCTTGGAGTTTCTTCAATGTATTCTTACATGTGATAGAGCTAATTCCTCCTTCAAGATTTGGCTTGCTGCTTTGTTTTGCATTGACAGCATTTCACCACTCCTGGCAGATCTTCTGTTGGATATTTAATAACAAAGATGATGGAAGTAAATGGAAAAAGAAAAAGAATCTATTGAAATTGGTTAGATTATATAGCCAAAACAGATAAAAAAAATTATTCTATTTAAATATAAAATTCCCATTGTTTCATTCATGCACATGTATAGTTGCATGAACATAAACAAACCTAGTCCAATGAAGTCCTAAATGACAAAACATGTCACACAAAAACTTTTTTCACAGTCAAACATCTTTACTCCATGATAGTTCTTGATATATACAAATTTATATATTGCTATCTCATATTATATATATATATATATATATATATATATATATATATATATATATATATCAGTGGTGACTCTAGTTCATCAATGTTTGTCAGACTCATTACAATCTTTAACAAAGTATACTATTGGTATAACTTAGATGCTAAAATGATTCCTTTGCTCTAAAATATATAATTTTTAAAAATCTCTTTGCATGAAATTTTGGTATTTTAATATTAATTGTAATAATTCTATAAAAATAAACATTTATTTTAAAAAAATTCCAGACATGTAAGAAAAAAGAGTGAGGACAAAGATTTTGAAAAATCTCAAAATATGTTTGTCTTTTTATTGCCACCTTTCGATTTTCCCTTTTATTGTTTTATAGTCTGGTTACCAGGTTACTGATGGTAGAGATATGATATCATATTTCCTCAACACTATCCCAGTCCTCACACAAACCCTCCAGTCAATAAGTTAAGGCTGCCAATTTCTTTGAGTTTTGTCGACTTTAAGTCAGGGTAAATTTAATTTGCCCTTTTCATTTGATACATTCAGTTAAAAACCTTATACTGTATGGAATAAATTATTTAAAATGGACATTTGAAAACAATAAGTTGAAATAAAAATGTTTTCTTTGAAAAACAGGGCATACAAGTTATTAGGGGGTTCTAAATGATTATTTATGAAATTAAAGCAAGAAATACATTGCCTGTTAAGTATAATAAGCCAGATAGGGCTCAGATCTATGTAGACTGACTAGCCACATTAACTTTATTTCATTCTTTTTTTACTTACTTTCTTTATTTTTTTTTCTTTCTTTGATTTTACTTACTTTTTTCTTTATTTTGAACAATATCAATAAAATGTATTTTGGTCAATATTTCGAGGCACAGAGTTAAAACAATTTTGGTTCCAGCTGAAGACAAAAATGAAAATGACACACGATGAAAGATTTTTGCTGCTTTGAAATAAGATATACTTGAATGTTGACTCACTCAGGCTAAGCCTGACAAGCCCAACCTCCAAAGTTGCCACTGATATATATATATATATATATATATATATATCCATCGACCTAAGATATGTTGATGATATCCTTATGTTAGTTAAAAATACAGATGAAATACTTCAACTTCAAAAATGTTTCCAAAATAATTCTGTCCTTAAATTCACGTATGAACTCAATCCTACTAACAAAATTTCCTTCCTTGACATATTGATAAACACAAATAATAACAAATTTACTATTTCACCATACAAAAAACCTACCAGCATAAATTCGTGTACACTTAACTACAAGAGCCATATTATTACAAAATAGCAATTATAAAAAATCTAATACATCGTGCAGAAACTAATTCATCCACAAAACAGATTTTTTACAGTGAACTAAAGAATATAAAACAAACACTTAATAATAATAACTTTCCAAACTATATAGTTGATGAACAAATAAGATGCTTTCTTAGAAATCTCAATACTAAGCAAATAGAACATAATACTCCTTCAACTAATCCCAAACACATTAATCTCCGATATCATAACCAAATGCATTCTAATTATAAACAAGATGAAAATATACTAAAAAATTAATAAATACTAATATATCTACAACAGATCCTAGCAAAAAATTAAGTTAATCATATACTACACTAAATCTAGTATATCCAACTCAATTATTCACAATGGTTCTTCTCCTGTTCGCGATTTGCAAAAAACCAACATAGTTGTATCTCCAACGGATTAAATAATATTTATGTTGGTCACACCAAAAATTTGCATTCACGATGCTTGACTCTACATTTGAATGATAACTAACATTTTTAGGCATTTAAAACATGGCTGGCCGCATACACAATTCCAGGAAATCCTTGTTGAAAATACAACTATACTTAAACATGAAAAAAATAAACAAAAATTAAAATTTTTTGAAGCTATATACATAAAACAGCTGAAACATAACCTGAGCAAAATAAACTATGAAATCTCCACAAATATTCTTAAATGTCTATAATTGATAACAGAAGCCATTGGTTTATACCAGCGGCTTCCCATACTTAATACTTCTCGAATTCACTCTTGCATGGTCATGTGTGACATCACGAGCTGCAGTGCAATTTTCACTTCCAGCATCTCGTATGCACGAGTTTGTCATTGCTTGGAAATCTTCTCTTCAAACAAAAGCAGACTATCATTATTGCTTTGTTTGTGTATTGGTTAATATATTGTAATGTAATTGTCATCTGTGATAATGGCTTATATAAGCTGAAAGCTTAGATAGGATTAAAAAATATGTATCAATATGGTGATTTTATTTTGTCTTTTAATGATAATGTTATTAAGCTTATCAGACAATATGAAAAGAATTTACATAAAATAAATAGACAAAACTTGTCTATATTATTTAATGAAACATGCATCAATATATATATATATATATATATATATATATATATATATATGTGTGTGTTGTGTGTGTGCGTGGTGGTAGTGTAATAGATCTGTAGTTTGATACATAGTTATTAGGTGAATGTTCATCTGCAATTTTACCCCCTGTAATGTTCCAATAATCTATATGTATGATTAATATGACAAAGATGGAGATTATGTTGATATTTGTTCTGTAAAATAAATGTATTTTTTAAATTCAGAAATATATTCAGTTTTAGCCAGATTCAATGCAATATATATATATATATATATATATATATAACAACTCACAACTTTCTATAATAGATGATCTTGGAAAAAGATTGAAAGTACTTAAGAAATTAAAATAAAAGAAATTTAAATAGTTATATCACATTTCTCATCCTTTAACATCAATACACGGAAAGTCATTCGTGAGTATGAATGGATTTTGTTAAAAATTAGCAGACATCATGTCTGTAGTTTATTCAATCAGACATGCCTAAAAGAGAATTTGCTGCCTAAATACACAAATATATATAATATATATATATATATATATATTTAGCTTTAGCATAAGTTTTAGCTCTATTATTTTATATTGGGCATTGTTTTATATATATATATATATATATATATATATAGAGAGAGAGAGAGAGAGATAGAGAGAGATACATATATAAACACATGCATTCATAGAAATATGTTTTTTAATTCCACTCAATCCATCGTTTTTCTTGTTGACACTGATTCTGCTTCATTTTCCAGTATAGACTCCCCATTAAAATTCTTTAGATAAATATGCTGCTATATCACAGACTCTTGAAATCCTTTAAAGCAACAATTAATTTCTTAACTTCTCTCACATATCAGCTCTGATGGACACAAGCCACTTAACTGATTGCAAGCATTTAGGGAAGTTCTGGATTACCAAACACAGGTCAAAATACACTTGATCGAGCCTCACCAATTATCTAACCAGCCTCAGCTTTAAGGCTGAGAACAACTTGTTAAAACAAATGGTCCCTAAGAAGATTCCATCTGCCAAGGATCTATTAACTGCCATTTGAGAAAGTTAAAAAAGCTTTGATAAATAATATTGCTTTAAATTAGTGAAATTCCTTCCTGAAAGAATTAAGTCTGTCATAAAAGCTTAAGAGTGGCAATTGGGTATTAATTCTAATTTTTGTGTCAAGAAATTACATAATTTTTTTTTCCTCAGTATTGGGTTTTTCCATGATATTTTCTTATGTATGGCTTGGGAAAAATATAACACTAATTTAATCTAGTTGTTTAAGAAAACAGAATGTTCAGTTTGTTTTATGCAAACAATGTTCAGGTGTTAAATAAAACATGTTTTGAATATTATCTGTGATTAGCTTATTTACTGCTAAATAAGCCCAAGGGAATGTATTCTCTAAGTGCTAATTCCATAATTTCTGCCAAGGCTTGTAAAAGACTAATATTAATATCTGAGTTACATGCTTTTAAAATCTATGATCACCTTAATGTTAACATTTTTGGTGTTTATTTTATTATTAGAAAATAAATTCCCTCATAATTCTTGTGCTTTGTGGTCTCACCAACCCTTTGACAAAAACCATAAATGCAGAAAATATTGAACCATGTTGTTGGTGTATACTAGGAATCATGCCTTAATATACTTGATGTTTATATTCACATACATCAAAGAGAAGAAATTCTATTCTGTAAGCATCATTCTACAGTTATAAGCAAAAGAAATGATCCACCTAGGTAAACAATTCATTTGCTGAATTTTTACTAAGAAGCTGTAAGTATTTGACAATGTACTTTCAAGAGTCACAGCTGTAGTAATTCAGGATTTTAATGCAAATCTTTAAGGAGATATATAAACCTGAACTCATTATGATACTGAAAATGTGGCATGCAAAAGTTATGTGCCACTTGATGTCCTCCCATCATCCAAGATTAATGCAAATTTCTAATGTTAAATCAAAGATAAATTCTATAAAGTCTGAAGCCTTCAACTTGTGTTTGCAGTGTAGGTGATTTAAGTTTCAAAATGGAAAGAGTGAGTTTAGAGAAGAAGAAAATTATGCAAGTGTCACAAAGAATGAGCCAACATGAAGTTTCTATGGAGCATGGAATATCAAGACATGCTGTCCAAGTCACCCAAAAGAATCATACTGATGTTGGAAGCAGAAAAAAGACTGGGATAATTTTTAAATTAGCAAATGAAATCAAAGAAAGCTGGGGATGTTATTAGTACCCAACTAAAAATTAATAGCTCATCAAATAATGGATGAAAGCAGTGTTACTACTGAAATGTCAATACATACAGTAAGAAAAATACTTTGTAAAAGTAATCTCAATGGCTGTAACCCCTCCCCAACTTCCCACATCTCACAGTATACAATCTCAGCAATATCCTCATTTCAGCAAGAGAAGTCTCTAAACTTATCAAATGCCTCAATCTGAAAAAAAGCCACTAGTCCAGAAAAAATTCCAGTAGTTGTTTTTAAGAATATTAACCTAGAATTATCCCTGATACTATTATATCTGATCCTTGCCACATCAACCCTATTGGGTATCTTGAATGACATGTGACATCTTGAGAAAGTCTTTTAGGGAACAATTGTCAGTGAAACATTCTATTGTTAGAGGAAATAACAGTGAGAAGACCTCTTGAACCATTGCAGCTATTAGATATCCAGTATATGCTGCTTTTGCTAATACCATTGTATCTGATGCTAGAGGACTTTTCATAACTCTATTTAGCTTTTTTGATTGCTATATAATTGATGCTACTTTATCATTGCTTTCAAAGAAAATCACCAAGGCTTTATGTGAAGCTCCTGATAGAAGACTTGCATGTGTAGCAGTGGAAAATGCTAGAACCCTGATTTTATCGGGCCCCTCCTAGGCTTGAAAATACCAATTGAAGATTATGTGGTTGGACTTTCCTCAGTTTATTGTTTGCAACCAAAATGTTTTTAAGTGATAGCTCCTTACTATAATAAATGATATAAGTGATAGCACTTTACTTTAATATATATATTAAATATACTCAACAACTTGTTAACTGTGTTCTGGATCCATTCCAATGTGTCTGTATAAATGAAATCATCCACATGGCATCACAAAATCCCTTCCAACTGACTGCTTTTGTACCACAAAAACATGGCATCATCATAGGTACTTGGTTTTCCACTAAGATTTACTAGTTCCTGTTGAACACACTTATACCATGCATAAGGTACATTATTTATCCCATAAATACACTTCTTTTAATTTCCAAATTTTTCTATCATCACAAAATTCTGGTGAAGGTTGCTGGTACACATCCCTCTTAATTGTGTCTCCTTGGAGAAATGCAGAAATTATGTCAACTGAACTAATTTTCCAACCTGCAGTAGGTACAGGAACAAACACCATTCTTAGTGATTGCCAACTACAAGTTGGTGAATCTGTCCTTTGATTGGTCTTTCTTTCCTCAAAGCCTGTGGCAACCAGACGAGCCTTGACAACATTGATACCATTCTTGATTTTCGCCGCAAACATCCATTTGCATGAAATTAATAGTTGGTTATTGTATTCCACAACTTCAAATACATCATTTTTTAAAAATTCTGGATTCCTTTCTCCTTTGGATCCAATACCTCTTGACTCATTTCATCAATGCAGGAAAACAAAACTATTTCTTTCTGGTTGACATTTCATTCCATGATACCATATCATTTCAGTGAACACAACTGGGTTCAGTATTTCCTTGAATATGTACATTTATCCAATCTCCATCTTTTTCTTGGCATTTTGACTGATGTGACACTACCTTGACAGACATTGTTGTGTCACCACTCAGATTCAACTGTATACAAGACTTTGCTTATGGTTTTGGTAGTTTATCACTCTCTAATAACCTTTTCAGATTATAGATTGAAGGGCTCCCTGGTTCAGAGTCACTGAACTATCATCATGAAAACTGTCTTCAAATAGGCAACATAAATCATCCATTGTTCTGTCATCATTGGATTGTCCAGTATCATCTCCACTCTCTAATTTAGAGTTACTTAAATTTTCTTTTGTGTCTTCCTCATTGCACACATCATGAGAACTGTTTGGAATCATTACTTTTCTTTTTGTATTTGTTGATGTGTTCAGCTCCTCCATGACTAATCATGATCCACATTGTCATCTCTACCAACAACTGTTACTGGACCTCTCCAGCCTACCTCTTTCCACTGGTAGAAAACCTTCCCACCACTCTCAAAAGTCTCATCAGAGAAAGTTCTTCCCTACACACAAGCTGCTAGTGGCCCGCTGGTGGGATGCTGAAGGCAACACCAGTGGTCCTCTGGTAGCAGCCAATGGTGGGCCACCAATGGGCCTCTAGTGGTCCACCATCGGTAACATTGCTGGAATGAACACATTCCGGTGGCCTGACAGCATTCCACAAGTGGCAAAATGGTAGTGCAAATTATCCAGTGTCTAAATACATTTTTAATCTTTTGACTGAATTCAGCTTGGATGAAATTTTCTCTGGCCTTGTTTAATGTTTCTAGATTCTGCCTTACAATTTCACTAGAAATTGTTGGCCTTGAAGCAGGAAGAAAATCATGAAGCACACTTGGTAGATTTGGGTTACATCCAAATACCAGATGATTTGGTGAATAACCCCACTGATTTTACAATGCATTTTTGGCACTCACTGCCCATGCCAAGGCCAAATCAGGCTCACACTTAACATCTTCAGTTGTCTTAGACATTGTTCCATTTAGACATTGTGGCATTCTACAATCCCATTACTGAATGGGGATTCTGTTGTTTTCACTCCAAGTTTTTCATTCATTTCTCTCATAACACGATTTTCAAATTCACCACCATAGTCACTGAAAAAGTTTTATATAGCTCCAAAGTAGGCTATCCAGATTCTAAATATTTGGCTAACTACCAATTCTTTGTGCTTTGAATTTATAATACAAGCAGAAAAATACCTAGATGCAGCATCAATTTAGTGAAGTATCCACATTTTTCCATGTTGAATTTCCTTCAAGTGTATTGAACCTTGATGCTAGAGGTGAGCTGACAATTGGTCTAAGTGGAGCATTGCTATATTTGTGACAGTGTTCACATTCATCACACACATCTTCAACCATTTGTCTGAATTCTTTATTTTGGCATCCACTATACTTAAGGAGTTTTAAATGCCTGCCTTTCTTAGCATGTGAAAACTTCTTGTGCAGTTTAACAGCTTTTTCTTTCTTTTTCTTCAATGCTGAAGCCATCCAGTGAAAGGTGTAGTACTACATTTATCTCTAGTGAATCTAGAGAGTTTTTAGCAACAGAAACACAGTAATGTCCCGTTGATGTACATTGTTAATTAATCTCATGTCCATTTAGATTCACCATATGTTTTGCAAAATCTAAGAAAATTCTCATCTGTTTCATGACACCTTTGCTTATTAACAAAGATATTTCATTTCTTACCACCTCAACAATATTCTTTCTACTCCTATCAACAATGGCAGAGAAATATGTTTTTTGTCTTTTGGCTTCAAAACCATCACCAAATCTAAATACTGACTGGCTGGAAATCTCTTTCACCTCCTTTAATTCATCTGGGGTCAATGTTTAAAAAAACATTCATCAATCCACACTGTGCCAGCAACTGTTTTTGAGCAACCGCTATCTCGTAGGCCTTTACCCAAATTCTCAAGAATCAGTTTAGATTGAAATGAGTCCAGCTTAGAACTGAAAAGCATAACATGAATGTTCATGTGAACTTCATCAGAGTCTTGTTTATGAAGGTAATCTTTTATGAGATGTTTAATTGATTGACAGCAATAGCATCTCATTAATTCTTTCCAAGCAGAATAATTCTGATACCATTTGCATACTCCTTAATCACATCTGCCTGACAAATATCCTCTTAATCCTCTATTATCTCTTCTGTTGCTTCCTCTTTTGCTGAAACCATGGCCATACAACACCTCTTCCTTGAATTCAGGTACACTATCCTTCTCAGTTAATACTCCAGGGTCACCAAATATTTTCATTATTTTATCTCTCATATCTTTATAGGTGAGATTTGCTGTTGCTCTGGTTAATGTTTCAGATTCATCAGTAAGATTGGCAGCTTTAAGCAAAAAGGTTTCAGGGAGCTCCATTTTATGCCTTTTGATTTTCTCATATCTTTGCTGATGTTCAATTATAAAGTTTAAAAATTCTCACATGCATTCTGTTTATATTCATAAAAATCCTTAAATTCACAATATGCCAGTGCACCTCCTTTTGTAAATATACTCTATCCAGTTTGTCTATAATCAATTCGTCAGACAATCTGCAACCTGTTCTCGGTCCCTGCTCCATTCAGTTTGAATTTCCTTCTTCACCATCATTTCTTTCAATCTGGCCACATCAACTCTCAGACGCTGGTCACTCACAAGATTCGATTAATTTAAAGTCTCTACCAGAGATGCATTGTCTGTTTTACAAAGAATTTCAGGCAATCTAGGTAGTCTGAATATCTCCTGAAGCATGGCGGCTATCAACATACCAGCATCAGCTGCTTCACCAAGCGCAAGAGTTTCAGAGGCTAATGGACTTTTTGTTACACGGTCAAGTTTTTTTGATGACCAGCATATAGGAGCCATTCTGTTCATCTTGCCACAAACAAAGATGATAAAACCACCTTGTGAAGATCCATCCTCCAAACTAGCATGGGTGGCATCTGAATAACAAACAATATTCAGATCCAAAGGTTTCCCAAACTGGGGAAAAGATATGGAACCTGTCCTTGATTTTTTTTATTAGTGACTTGTTTGCCTCAAAGAGCAACTTCACCTTTGGAGATTTTCCAACATTACTCATTCTACACACATCAAACGATACATCTGGTTGAGTCTGGGTGGATACCCACATCATTTGGCCTGTCAATCTCTTTAGCTCCGTCTTCTCATCTTGACTCAATTCATCATTTTTCCTTAATGATCTTCCTTTCTTTATGTCTATTGGGTATATAGCTGATCATATTATAATCCCATTTTTTGTTTGCTTAACATTCAATCCCAAAAATTTAAATGTTCTACTTTCATGCTTTCCAATTTTAAATATCTTTTTCAATTCTCCGATCACATTTTTCTGAAATAGATCATTTCCACAGAATATGAAATCATCTACATGTATTGCCAGAATGCCTTACTACATTTAACCAAAGCTATTAATTTTTCTTTAGATGCATGAGCAAACTGTCTATGTAATTTCTCAGCCTTCCTCCTCTTTTCCACTCGAGAACATCCTTTTAAAGTCTCACAATGTAAGACTATGCTTGGTGCATTTTTAACCTCCAAATCATATTAGTTAGTGGCAGACTATAATGTCTGGAAGTTGTTGTTTGCAATTTAATATGTCTGCCAAAAATGCAACAGCTGTCATTTTTAAAATTTAGTAGTATTCCTGCAGTTTTCATTGATTTAATAACAGGGGTATATCATTTTTGACGATATCAGCCTCAATATAACCTCTGATACCTCTTATACCCCCTATTGTTATAGGAAACTTAACTGTTTTAATAGCTCTTACCTCCACTCCATCTCCAAAACAAAATATTCTGTTAGATCTAACAGTTTCCACCAACTGCTTATCTCGGTCATTTAATGTATCAAAGAATACATTAAACCAAATTTCTCCAGCAACAGTTTGTGAGCAAGCAGAATCCAACACTGCCATACCCAATGTCTCTTTCACAAGATTGGACATTTTTACATTGGAATAAGAGTCATTTATCAATGTTCGATAACATGAATCAACATTAAACAAAGTAAAGTTCACCTGGTCTGTATCCACCACAGTGTTGATATTATTTCTAGAATTGAAACTCGTACAATCTCGGGCAAAATGCTTAGTTGAATTACATTTAAAACAACGCATTATCTTACCTTGTCTGTCCTTAGGATTTACTTTATATATCCTGTCATGCCTTTGTTCCTTAATACTTCTGTATCTATTGAAATTTACTGTTTCAACTTCTTCTTTGATAGCAGGGATAGTTTTACATTCTGTTGATAAAATATTAGAAAATACTTTCTTCAGTGTATCTTTCATTGTTGCATATGTTAAGCTGGAAGATATGGTTCTTGCTAATTTTTCATTTTCCTCCGATACATTTGCTGCATTCAGAACAAAAAAGGCCTGGACGCCTGGTAGAGTAATTCCAAATTTCTGTAATTTTTGATACAGAAATTCATATCATACCAAAAATTCATTTACATTAACTCTGGCTGCCCATTTGTAGGAATAAAATTCCTTAAATTTCCTTAAATGACATGTATGCCATTGTATTTTTGTCCAGCAAGTAAATTTTGTCCAATGTGTTAATAATTATATCTAATCCATTTGCTCCACTGATATCTGTTATTGCCAAGTGTCGAACACATTCTCTTATATTTTGTGGTAATGACAAAAACACAGCAGGGCCTTGTTTCTACTTAGGTAAGTCTGTGATTATAGACCATATGCCTGTATCTTGCTTCCATTCAGCATATGCCTCTTCATTTACCAAAACAGGTGGGTGTTTTGTGAAGGAAGCCATTCTTCTTTTAAATGTGTTTCAGAGTTTGCTGAACAAGACAGCTTCTTATCACATCTATAGACAAGAGGAGACAACTCAACACTCTTAACTCAGATTAACAATATTGTCTCATTTTGATCTTGCTGATGTGACCTCCATCTTCTGGCTTTCTCCTATATTTTGGATAGGAGTCATTCCCTTGTTCAAATTTAAATTTAATTTAAATTAAAGGGGAAAAAAATTAGTTGGGGGTTTGTGCTCCCTGGGAATCCCATTTGATCAAAATGAAATATACTTATCTAAGTATCCTGGGTAATGTAGTTTCAGAATATTTATGGTTATGGGGGTCTATCTCCAAAATCCTAAAAGGAGTTTGATAACAAACAGACAGACAGAGGCTACAACTTTATATATATAGATTAGAATCAAAGGGGAGGTAATTCATTAACTCTAACTACCATTACACACAGGCTTAATGAGGCCCTTGATAACACACACTTCAAGGACCATGGCAGTATATATCTCAAAGGCCTTCAACAAGTTGCTACATAAGATCTCCAGCTATGGAATCACTAGAAGGGTTTTCTCAATTAAAAAATCCTTCTGCTTACTTCTCTTCCAATCTAGCACTAAATTTCCAGTGGGGGAGAAACTGGCTGGTTTCATTCAATGCCTTGAAGACCAAACTAGTTACATTCCATTACCACCAATCAGACACCAAACTACTGCCAGTCATGATGAACAGATGTCCCCTTGAGGTGGCAACATGCCTTGAGAGAATATTGGGCCTCAAACTTACACCCAACCTCAAGTGGAACTCTTATATATGATTCATCACTAAAGATGCAAGTAAAATGATCGGCTCCTTATACAGTTCCAGTAAGTACCTGACACCTCATGATATCCTCTACTTTTATAAGAGCCAGATCAGGCCTAAAATGGAGTACTGTTGTCATATTTGGGTGGGAGCTGCCCAGTCCTCACTTTCCAGTCTTGTTATTCAAAAGCATTTCCAAGTCCTTGTTGAAAAAAGAATTATTTCCCACCCTTCAACCTTCTCTCTCACAGGAAGAATGTGGCAAGTCTCTTGCTACTCTGTTGCTACTTCTGTGGAAAGTCCTAAGATGAACTACATTCCTTGGTTCTTCCATGTTTAACCTTCATGACTAGGACCTGCCATGCCATTTACATAAAAGCAAACCACCCTCATTCCTTCAGTGAGAAGGTAGTTCCACTCAAACAGATTCTTCCTGTGAACCACTGCCCTGTTGAACAGAATACCAAGAGGATGTTTCCCTGATGACTACAATCTTAACTTGTTCAAGTCTAGAGTTAATAGTTATCTCTCCCTCCTGTCCATATAAACTACCCCTTAACATAACTCTCTATTTTGAGTGGCCTCCAGGACTTGTATAGGGTGAACGTTACTGTAGAAAAAAAATATCAAAAAAAAAAAATCACTGGGCAATGAGATAATCAAAAATGTGCAACAAAAGAAAAATAGAACTATATTCTAATGCAAGGGTGTATGTATGAATACAAATTGGTATGAGAAACAGTCCTAAATATATAACAAATACTGTAAAATTTGGTAGATTAAAGTTTGTGGGCTATGTCAAATATATGTCAGAGGGCAAAATATTCCATCATGATGAACCACTTTGCCATACATCATCTATAAGAAAGAAGTTTCTCATCAATCAGTGTTAAAATAATGCAGAACTTATACTGGATGCTAACCACCTGCATACGGACAGAAAATAAAATGAGTATGTAGAAAAAAATAGAAAAAGATAAATTAAATAGAATTTAAAATTCGAGAGGAACACATCAAATTCAGTGAAGTCAAAAGTCGTAGTGAAGCTCGGTGGAAGTGTCATTGGCATGAGGAGCATTACACATTCAGCTCGCTTCAGGTGAGTTTCATTTACTTTCCAGTAATTTCCTTCTTGGATGTTAACCACCTGCATACGGACAGAAAATAAAATGAGTATGTAGACAAAAATAGAAAAAGGACAACAGACAGATTTGTTAAGACCCTGCAGTAAGGCTATCAAAAGAGAGCTACCAGAATCAGTGGACATTAAGTAATATAAAATACACAGATAACACTTTGTTGATAACAGACAAGAAAAAAACATCTACAGAACTTCTGAGATGAGGTAGTAAATAAAATGGGAAGAAAGTAATAAACATCAATTGTAAGCAGACAGAATGTATGGTTATCATCAAGAGAACCCCCCCCTCCCACCAAAGATTCAAACTACAAAGTTGAGATGTCAAATCAAATAAGTACAAGAAGTTAAATGCCTAGGGGAGTGTTTTAGTGGATGATGGAAAATGTGGCATAAAAATCCAAAGGTTCATTAAAATACCTTATATATATATATATAGGACTTCATCAGACTGAAACATGTAACAAATAAACTTTTTCCATTTTGTCTTACAATCTCCTCAGTACTGCTCTTGATATATAAAAATATATATTGTTGTATATATATATATATATATATATATATGGTAAATGGAGAACAGAAATCAAAAATAGAAGAAAAGTAAAAAATGAAAAAAAATTTTTTTATTAACATATCAAAAAAATAAATCAAATAGCTTTTGGGTCAGTCAACTACCCACAGAAAAATTGCTGTCATTCAAGATCAAAGGTAAATGTATGGATGGATGGACTGATATAGAATAAAAAAAATTTTCAAATTGCCAAATTGATTACTTGGGAAAGTAATGTCCCTTGATATCATACGTCTAGATTTTCATACTTGAGGTCATATTGAGAATGCTGTTGTATGCTGTCATATAACAGGAAACCATAATCACTTCAGGATTTAAAGAATTTAATTGAAAAAGAGGCAGGTTCAATAACATATGAAAGTTGTGAAAATGCTATTCAAAGTTGCTGTGAAAAATTGCAAATTTGCATTGTCATTGGTGGGTCATCCATTTAGATTAATTTTACTTATTGTTTGATTAGTTAATAAAAATGTTTCCTTTATACCTTATTTTGCTTTTATTTTATTTTGGATTTCAAATGTAGTACTTAATTTACATTCTCCATTTAGGCCCATTAATGAAAAGATTTATAGTGAAAGAAAGAGACAGAGAGGTAATACACTTTACAATATTATATTTATCATCTACATCAACTTGTATTGCATTATTTCTCTTGTATCTTTTGTTACTTCAACAAAATCTGATAAAATATATTTTCTGTTCTTTTCATCAACAATTCTTTCATTCACTTATTATATATTATATCATTATAGCAATCTCTTGGAGAAATCTGTTTCATTTTACACAATAGAGACCACTTCCTCAGAATAGAAAAGTTTGAATTATTGATACTGGATGGCATTCTTAATTAATGGTTCAGTATGATGTGGTCATTCATGTTGGCTATGCATTTCTGAAACTGATGTCAAAATATATTTCCTATTGCTTTTCATAATATATCCATTTATATGTTTTGTCATTGTAGTAACATGTCATGATTAAGCTTTGAAATTATCATTGGAAAATGCATTGAAATATTTATTACAATGATTTCAATTACATTTTCCAAAAAGCCATATAACTTTAATAAATAAAAAGTTACTTTACATTATTTTACATGAAACCTATAATGAAGAAGCAAGTTCAAGATTCTGAGTAATTGGCAATGAATTGTGCATGGATTGAAATTTTGGGGATGAGGATCCAAATTCAGAAAAAAAACAAGACACAAATTATACAGAATCAGCTGCAGAAAGTTTCATAAAATATTCTATGATTACAAAAAAATTTACAAAGAGAATTTGTTTCATTTTAATGTATTCACTAAAGTCATTAATTTAAAGCTTTTGAAGCTGTAGATGTTGAAAAATCAATTCAAAATATTTAGTTTAGCTAATTAATTAAAAATCATTTGAAAAGAGAAATTGTCATGGGAATGGAATTTATTTTGCAAACATTTGTGTTAAAGCAAATATGTTATTGTTTTTTTAAACTGTTTCTTAGCGGTTAACTAATTCCATGATTATTCTATTTAGAAACTTTATTCCATATTTCAAATTTTATGCTTGAAAGAGATTTCCATAATTCTTGATCAATATTTGAATTAGCTGAAATGAGATTTATTACCAAATTTTATAATTTGGTGTTTAGCTTTTAAAATATAAACAATAAGTTCTGCAGTAATTTTGATGTACTTATAATTGTAAATCAGAAAAGGTTTTCAAGAAATTTCATGCCAAGTTTTGGTGTTTTTGTTTTTGTTTTATATTGATAGAACTGAGTATGAAATTTTTGAAACATGTTATTTTGAAATCTTCTGGAATTATATTTCATTGTAAATAAGATAAAGGTGAGCAACATACTATTACAAGTATATGATGAAGGATTGAAATGTTACAACTCATGGACAATCACAGAAGAAGAGAAACATTTGCCAGATTTAATCTTTGGTAAATTTCTAGAACAACTAGAACCAAAAATAAACGGTCTCAAATCAGTGTTGTGTAGACAGAATACAAATGAGTCAGTAGATGACTTTGTGAACAGTTGCAAGTGACTAACACAAAAAGATTCACTACTAGAAACCAACAACAGGAACAGATAATAAAACTCATTATCACCAGCACCCCAATTACAGATTTTCAGAAGGAACTGCTCAGGAGGGACAAAACACTCACACTAGAAGAGACACTTCAGATAGGCAAAAACTATGAAAGAACTAATGCCCATGTTAAACAACACCAGTGCATGCTAAACACAAACAACAAAGCTATAAACACTGCCATACAAGCCATAGGTCCACCAACATGTTATGGGAAAGCAAAAAGTGCTTCAATTGTGGGAGAAATCATGCACTCTGTAAATGTCTGTTTAGCATTTAAATCAACATGCAATGTATATGGCAAAGTGCACCACTACTCAACAATGTGTCTGTCAAGTGAAGCAAAACTAAGACACAGACCTAGGTTACAAATTCAAGGTCATACCAACCAAAGGTCACAACAGGTACTCATATGAGAAGAGACAACATATTCAGATTGATGCCGTGCAAAACACCTAAGAACTAGAGGAACAACTTGAAGACCTAATGTTCAATACCATCAAAATATCTTCCTTAACCCAACAGAGGGACAAAGCTTTTCTATACCTAAATATAAGACTACCGAATAGAAATGGAATCCACTTCTAAAAATAGATACAGTTGCCCAAGGAAACACACTGCCAATTATCACATTTCATAGAATGTTTCTATAAAAATTACACTCTGATAGTTTTCCAAACTGGAAAACAAAAATGAACAAAACCAAACTAGTAGTATACAGTGGAACACCAATAAAATGCTATGGTAGCATCAGCATTGTATGTAAATACAACTCAGACTTGCATAACATAGTGGATGTGCAAGGAGCAGCAGTTCTAGGACTGCTTTCACTAGAACAACTTAAATTATTTACATTACACTGCACAATAAAGAAAGCAAACAAACTAACAAGACATGCAAGAAATCTCCATCAGAACAAAAATAAACACAATTGAAGAACTCATTCATATATATCCCGATTGCTTTGACAGAATTAGCTCTATGCCAGGATCTGTCAACAAGAACATACAACTATACATTAATGCACCAAGGAAAACTCCAATAGCATTGAAAGATAAATTAAAAAAGGAGCTAAATAAAATGGAAAAAAATGACATCATCAGAAAAGTGATAGAATGAACAGACTGAGTTTCAAGCTTACCATGCTCATACAAAAAGGATAGGAGTCTTAGAATATGTCTAGACACCTAAACACAGCACTCAAAAGACCACATCACAAAATCCCTACAATAGAAGAGCTGTCACATTACTTTGCAGGTGCTAAATTTTTTACAAACCTGATGCCAAAACTGGTTACTGGTCTATACACCTTGGAAACTGATGCTGAATGATAAACCAATTGCTTATGCATCAAAATCATTATCAGACACAGAGTTACACTATGCTTGCATGGAAAGGGAATTTACTACAGAAACCACTGACTAGTGCACCTCTTAGATTACAACATATGATACTCAAAGTAGAGGGATACCAGATAAACATAGAATACAGACTAGGGGAAAGAAATGATTCTAGCAGATACACTGTCACATATCAAGTACTAAAAACAAGGAGCCAATCGACCTTTATGCTAGAATCAATCTTGTGAGATTCAGTAATGAATGTCTGAATGGCATGAGAAATGAAACAAGAAAGGATTCACTTCGAGATCAATAGCATGTTGTCATAGTAACAGGATGGCCATTCAGTTATGGAGCTACCACCTCCAATCTGCTCTTATTGGTCATACAGAGATGAACTCTCTGTTAATGATGTTATACTTATGAAAGGGCCAAGAATTATGGTCCCAGAAAATCAAAAGAAAACAATACTGGAGCAGCTTCATTACCGTTATTAGGACATTGAAAAACAAGCTTTCAAGTCAGAAACACTGTATATCAATGTTGATATTGAAAATATGTTCAAGATGTGTCCAATATGCCAGGAAAACTTACCTGCACAACCAAAAGAAACCCTACAACCACATGATCTTCTTAGTCGAGCATGGGAAATGGTTGGTACTGATTTGTTTTATTTCAATGACTATGAATATCTAATAATTGCTGACTACCACAGCAAATTCCCTATCATACATAAATGGTAGACCAGCACAGTTATCTCAGCAATGAAACAAATATTTGTAAAACATGTTAAACTCCAAAACTCCAGTGACGCATTCTGAGAATTTGCTCAACTATGGCAATTTGATAACATAACATCACCACCAAGGTTCCCAAAATCAAATGGTTTTGTGGAAAGACAGATCCAAACTGTCAAAAGGACATTGCTAAAGGCAAAACAAGCAGGAACAATGCTATGGCTACAAGCAATACCCATCAAACACAATGTTGAAACACCGGTTATTGTACATTCACCAAAGTTAAGCAATATCAAGCCTGGTCAGTACCTAGATTGTTGACTGCTTGGGAATACCAAATGCTGTAAGCTTAGATGTACACATGAAACTGTAAAGATCATCATAAATAAGTGCAGCTAGCTATATTATATAAAATCAATCAGAGTATACAATGAAAATTGTGCAAACTATTTGTATTCAGCCATGTGAACTAAATCAGAAGTTGTCCTACAAAATGAATAATATTTTAATGTCTGGATTGACCACTCCATCCAAGACAGAAGTTTACATCGAAACAAGGCAAAGAGAAACTAGTAGGTATTCAATATAATTGTTCATGTAAACCAAAGGGAAAAGGCAAATAAGAATGTGAAGAATTACAAAATACCAGTTCACCAGGGAACTGATAAAACTGGGCAACATGAAAAGTCATGCCCATAATGTGGATTCATGCCAAAAGCATAAGAAGCAAGATTTGAGGAATTAGAAATTCAAAGCAGTAATAATAATAATCTAATGCAAACATGCCTTAAATATATAGTAATGATGGCTGATCTTAGGGCAATTATTTCAAGTTAGAAAACATATATTTATAATATGCTCAGAAAATTATTAAAGTAGAATTGTTATTTTATAATGCTAAAATTCACCCAGTACAAGGTCTGAGAGACACTCAAACTTAAATAATTAATGAGATGTGTGATATGAATGAAAGAGGGTGTGGTAAAAAGTGACAATTATAAAGATAAGAAGGAAAGGTAACAATTGACCCTTCACTTGAATAGGTGAAATGTTTAGTGTTTTAGGCAAAATGACAGTTCTTGGTGAAAAAAGCTGCCTGGATAGAACCTCCTCCTCTTTACTTTTGGAACATGGATAGAAATGTGAATGATTTGACTGTGGAAATAGCATAGCATGTCCTTGTTTTGAAGGTTTGAACTGAATGGAGTACTCATCTGAACATTTGCCATAGTGATTAGCAATAGTTTTGCAACATTAAGTCTAGGAAAGAGGCTGCAAAGTGGAGAAATGTAATTTCTCACATGACTATCAGATTGTAAAGTGAGGTTTGAGCAGTTCCAGCCCACATATTGCAGCAATACTCCATTTTGGGTGTAATCTGACTCTTGTAAATATAAAACATGGTAGAAGGAGTCAGGTACTTCTTGATAATTTTCCAGCTTCTTTAGCAATGGATCATATACAGGAGTTCCACTTGATATCTGAAGTGAACTTGAAACTCAATAAATGTTCTAATCATAGTGTCATTGAGAACGCAACCATTCGTCAGGATTGGAGAAAACTCCATCTGGATGGTGATGATGAAATGATACTCACTTAAGTTTTAAGGTATTGAAAGTAACAAGCCAGATGTTTCCTAATTAAGTTACTAGAACAAGGTCAGAGGATCAGTTACAAGATTGCTTTGGATAAGAAATGAAAATTGAAATTCCGCAAGGCTTTAGCCTTGGGGTATTTCAATTTGTGTTAAAATGTTTTAGATAAAGATTAAAATATAAAAATATCTTTGACATATGAATTATGTTCTAGGTGTGAGATGAGATGAAATAAGAAAAGAAGAAAATAAAAAGAGCAAAAAATAACTTCAGTATTTTAAGTTGCAAAAAAAAGTATCTGGTTGTTTTTAGACAAACACATTAATTTTTCATAGTTGTTGATTAATACAAGAAAAAAAACTTTTTGTTTTGTGACACAGAAAAAATTTATTTGTCAAAAACACCCGCAAAAAAACAAAGCTTCATATTTTTTGTAAATGGAAGATTTTTTTTTTTTAAAAAAAAAAGCTGCAAATTCAATTTTTCAGAACCAAACTTTTCTTTCCATCAACTGAAGATAAGTCTTTGAATGTCAACTTTGTCTTTTTATTTAATATATTATTTGAGTCTTCAGTAGTTGTTGAGAACAAGTTTTAAAAACAAGGTTTTGATTTACTTCATAAAAAAACAGAAATAAGACACTTTCTGATAATGAAAAATACAAACCATAAGCAAATGAAATAACCAAAAAAATTCAATATCTTTTGGCTGTGTCTGCCATTTTGGAATAGGAAGATGTCTCTTTAAATAAGTTCTACGATTCTGAGGTGTTTAATCTTGACAGTTTTACTCTTTTCATTGCACACAATGTCAAGTCTTATCAAAAGCTGAATTGAAAGACAAAAGATGAGAGGAATTATTTTTTAGAAAGAAAACATTTGTATTTAGCAAATAGTTTCTTTCTTCTTGAAGACTAAATGTTGCCTAAGTTTTTTATTTTTAGTTAGAATCACTCATGGAAAAATAAATTATACCGGTAATTTCCATTAAATTTCATATCTGTATAATCAAACAAATTCAAATGATGCAGCTTTTCAGTTAGTGACTTCATAGCAAAATTGCCAGCTCTTTATGATGCAGAAACTATTTTATATTCAGAAAATATCAATATAGAAAAAATTAATATTTAATCACATACAAAATCAGTTGTTTTCTTTTTTACGCTTAAAATGAACAACACAATCTGCTATCTTCATTTGGTTGATTTTAATAAAGTGTAGATTTTATTCCTGAATTACTCTTTACCATAGTACGAGGTATTCACTCCCAGATATAACACACACATACATGTCTATGTATGTATCTTTTTTATATAGAGGTATCAAGTATTCCCCAATGCTTATGATGCAATAATGTGGGGAAGAATTAAAAGGAAAAATACTGTATGGCATATTTTTCATCAATTATTGTTGGTATGGAGAAATATAAACTGTTATTGCAGCTAAATTGATCATTAAAAAGATCTAATTTTTATTATTTCTTATTTAATAGCCTATATAAGACATTGACTTATTCCAGTTTAAACTATATAAATATGTTTATAGCTATCAATTGAACTATAATATACTTAATACTTTTAGTATTTTTACAGGGCAACATTTATTATATTACTCAAATATACTAGTCTCACTACACTTTAAGAAATAAATTAACTTATTAATATTTTTCAGCCATTTTATGGAAAATTATTTTTGAATTCAATCTTTAAAAATGAACTTCATTGTTTTTTTGGTTTAAGAGGAAGAAGGACTAATTTCATAGTTAAGAACATTGTTTTCTTTCTTTCTTTCTTTCTTTCTCCCTTCATTCTGAGCAGTTGCTTCATGTATACTTGGGGAGAATGATGATGGTGAATGTACAGACAAACCTCTCATCTACTGACCCCCATCAATGAACTTTAGATGTAATGGACAAAATCTGCAGGTAAAATAAAAAAAAATCTGGAGGCAAGAAAACTTCCAAATCATCAGCAATATATTTCAAATTTGTGGGCTTAGCAGAATGAATTGTATTAGTTCTCAAAGTGACCACTTAGCAGTGGTGGTGGGCTTTTCAATTATAAACAAAGACAGGTGCTTGAGAAAGTAGATGTGAGAAATTGATTATTTTTGTTATTTTGATTAATATATTGTTCTTCCATCATCATGGCATCGAAGCAGAAGGAAAGTGTAAAAAGGAAGAGTACAAACCTAAGTATCGGTGACAAATTGGACAATTGGATTTAATGGATCTCCCTCCCCTCCTACTAGGCCATTGATGAGAGGTTTGTCTGTATTTTTAAAATTTCTATTCGCTTGAATTTATTTTTACATCTATAGTAAATAAAAGTGTAATTTAAAAAAAATGAATATTAAAACAACAAAGTAAATTTAAAAGAAGAATATTAAATACAATTATTTGGAAAAAAGTTTAATATTTATTTATTCAAATATTCAAGTGTGTGTGTGTGTGTGTGTGTTTGGCTAAAACTAAAAAAAAAAAACTATTATAATTAACAACAAAATAATTCTGGAACCAATGAAAATAAAGAACAATTTGAGAATGAATTCTATTGTCTTAAAAAAAAAGTGTTAAGACAGATAGTGACAAATGGACCAGACCAGCCGGTGAAAAGAATTTTTGCTGCTGTCCCTTGCCCTCAAGCTTCAGTCACCTAAAATCCCACAGATAGTCCAAAGAATTACTGCTATCAAGAAATACCTACATACTCATTAACAAAGACTCTCCTCTCTCTTTCTATCTATCTATATCTATATATCTATATCTATATATCTATATATATATATATATATATATATATATATATATATATATATATATATATATATATTATTTATTTAAAAATATGATTCCAACTTGCGACATAAGAGGTTTCATGTTTCAAAACAAGAGCCGAAAACTTCAATATAATTATTTAAATTAAATTGAGTTAAAGTAAGCTCTGTTCCATCTTCAAGCGAAATTTTTTTTGGAATAACGTATTTCTGAAATTTATGTGTTTTAACTTTTAATAATTGAAATCAAAATTTCCATGGTAACAGCTAGGGCGAATTGTTTAAATTGGGTAGGCGTGTGTTGGGTGTTAATAATAAGTATCAGTATAGAGTTACTTTCATAGATGTCAAGTCAGGGAAAGGTGGGGGTGTCTAAATTTGAAACGGAAGATGTATTCACCCTAGTCTGGTATGCGTGTCTATGGAGATTTATTTATTTTATTATTTTATTTTTTATGATGAAAGGGATTTGTGCATATAAAAAAAAAAAAAAAAAAAAAAAAACTGCCATAACGTTTGTTTTTTGACAACTTCATAAAGGGTTATCTTTTTTGTAGGGTATTTAAACTATTTATTTGGGCTATAGATTATGAAAGTTATTATATTGTATGCTTGTTCTTAGCTAATTATTCAGACCATGAATCTGATGATTGGGCTATGGATTATGAAAGTTATTTTATTGTATGCTTGTTTTTAGCTAATTATTCAAACCATAAATATGATGATGACGACAGAAAACCGTTAACTCATGTCTATTGTTTAATAGATTATTTATTGTTTAGAAGCTTAATAATGTGCAATTTCTCATGGAGACACAAAGGGCATGGGTCATCCCAAGTTTTACATGTTCTAGCCCTGTTTATAATTTTCCATTTTACTTTAGGTGTCCTATTTGTTTCTTTCAGATGCCAAAAATATTTAGATAGGGAAGTCTGATTTCATTTACTTATATTATTGAAAGAGCACTTATGCTGCCTCCATCTATCTTTAAAATCATTCTTTGTGGACCCAATGTATATCATATTAGTGCTAGGACTCTCAGTGGATGATATAGTACATTGGTATACCACAGATTTAATGCAGCATTTATTTTCTAATGTGCAGTCTTCTAGGTTTCTACAATTACACAATTTTTCCCTTTTATTGGAACAGAGCTTTAACTCAATTTAATTCAAATAATTATATTGAAGTTTTCGGCTCTTGTTTTGAAACATGAGACCTCTTATGTCGCGAGTTGGAATCATATTTTTAAATAAATAATTACATTTATGCTCTACTCTTGTATCGAGCACTATTTTTTTTAAAAAATAATAACTAAAATACTAAGGAACTTTGGATTATTTACCTAACCAGTTCCTTCCTATTTTCTATATATTTTCACATATATGTATATATATATATCTATATATATGCTTAGGACTTAAAGACTTTCAACACAAGAACATATGAACTTATGAACTCTTTGAATATTATTGCATATTTTATTTTGAGAGATATAAATTTTTATCAGTACATGCAATATATACCTTTATATTAATTATCTTTATATGCATTTTTAAAAGGCCATAAATTGGTGTATATTTGGATTAAGGACATTAATTGAATATAACCATCTGCAAATAAGTAAAACCGCTAATAGACTTCCACACTAGGTCCTCAACCCACTACACATACTCAGTATCACCTTAAAGGGCAGTTATCTGTATGTGTGTGTGAGTGTGTGTATTATTGACTTATTAATATTTTTCAGACATCTTATGGAAAATAATTTTTTTATTCAATCTTTAAAAAATAAACTTCATTGTATTTTTGGTTTGTAACTAATTTTAAATTAAGTTTTATTAAAGGAAAAAAAATTAGCAAGCCTTATTTTTTCAAACATTTTAAATTCCTAAAACAAATATTCAACATGACTAATGTTGACTGTAAGTCATGTCTGTCATTTCTAATTTTTATTTAACTAATGTTTTTTTTCTTTTCAAATACCAATATAACTTGAAATTTAAACATAATTGCTTTTCACACTAAATTCTCAATGTACTTCTACTCTCTTTGAAAAATAGTAATTAAATTTATTTATGGAGAAATGTTTGCTTCTTTAATGAAATATTTAAAAGTAAAACTTTATTTACTTAAAAAATCTAAATTCCCCTCCAAAATAAATAGTAAATAATTATTTTTCAAAGAAGTAAGGCTTGCTATAGTTTTGCTTGAAAAAATGATTAAATTTAATGTTTAAATATATTTTAATTTAAACTTATTTACTTTTTTATGAAATTATAATTTGAAAAAGGGTTAATGAACTTTTATCTAAGTTTTATTTGTTTTAAAACAACATTAACAGAATATTTATGTTAGTATTTAAATTGAAAAGAAAAGTGTCTTTTTTAATAAAAATATGGGGATGCTTAGCCCCCACCCCACCCCATGAGCATGGTATTTTCCTAAATTTAGTTATTTTGTAACAAACCAAAAAACAATGAAGTTGTTATATTAAGTGTATGGTAGTGAGAGAAAGGAATAATGTGGATTAGAGTGAAACAAAGTTTATTGTTGGTACAGAGTACAGGAATAGTGATTGAGTATATGTGTAGTGCCAGGAGTTGAACCATTTCTTATGCCGGTGTGGCTGAGGTCACAGGATACATTTTGTGCACATTTGGTTGATGGAGGTCATGGTTGTAGGGTGTCTTGTCAGTTGGTCAACCTGTTGTGTTGAAACAAGGTGACGTCAGATTGGTTTTGGTAGCCCTGTTCTGTGGAACGGAGGCTACTGGTATCAACTGTGAATGGAAACCCTTGTAAACAAGTTGAGGTAGAACTGTTCTGTGGAGTGAATGTTGCCAGGGTTGAATATGAAGGGAATGCCTTGTAAATGAGTCAAGGTAGGCAGAGGAGATGGCAGATGTTAAGAGGCCAGTGCCGTGAAATGGAGGTAGCTGCGTTGACTGTGAATGGAATGCCTTGTAAATGAGTTGAGATAGAGCTATTCTGTGGAGTGAATGTTGCTAGGGTTGACTGCAAAGGGAATGCCTTGTAAATGAGTCAAGGTAGGCCAAGGAAATGGCAGGTGTTAAGAGGCCAGTACTTTGGAATGGAGACAGCTGCGTTGATGTGGTAACGATCATTGAGATGTGCATCATACTGAGTGGTGGTGGTGAAGGTGGCGACGGTGGTAGTAGTAGTGCTTTGTGTGATGGCTGGTCTGCAACCATGTTGTCATGGTGATGAGGTCATGGCAGAGGTAGCAGAAGCAGCAGCACCCTGCGTAACAGCTAGTGGTCACACCAAAGTGCTACTGTGTCTGGTCATCCTCAGAGACTGCTTTTAAACAGGTCTGGTAGTCTCAAGGGGTGTATCTTTTACCAGTGGTAATGTTCATGATTGGCCACCACTGAAGTTCATTTTGTAGACCAGATGTGGTATGCACAGGAAATAACTTTTGTTATTTCGTTTTTTTGCCTTCGAGGTGTTCACATCTGGCCAGCTTGCAGAATGAATCACAATGAGATCTAATTGCAATGGGGTGTAACAAAGTTTATATTTTGAAGATTGAATAAAACATTATTTTCCATAAGATGGTTGAAAAATATCAATAAATTTTCAATCATAAACTATTATGCAGAGAACTTCTGAGCAATGTCACCATTAGTTTAAAATAAGTTTGACTTTGAAAACTTTAAAATATTTAAAATTGCATTTGGTTATATTTAATAATTTTCTGTAATCATGCATCACACTGACGTTTCTTCCAGAATTCATAATTGATTAGAGAAAACTGAAACAAGGGATTGTAATGTTGCTGACAAATAAGAACTGAGCTAATTATCAAGACTATAAAGCAGACCTTACTTTATACAATTAATTTATTTGATTTGATATGAATTCAGTTATCATAAACATTTAATATTTTCCTTGATTTCAATAAAATAATTATCTCTTTTGTAGCTGAATTTTTAGGTTGATAAATGAGTAATCAGAAAGATAAGTAAAGTGTATCTACATTTTTTAAAGTTCCTCCTCAAATACTCAAATGGGTTGATTTGTGTTGTATTGTTAATGGGTTTAATTGAATAAAGTTGAATCAATGCATATGTTTACATGAAAGTATTATATTTATTTGCTTTTGTTAATAAACAAAAAAGGGAATTAGTGTTTCTGTTGGCAATTAAACAGATCAAAACATCTCCTTGTTATTATTGGGTGAATGTTGATAGAAAAAAAGAATTTTTAAAGTTTTTATATACCAGAGTGATTTGGGTGACAAAAAGTCATAAAAAAAATCTTTAAATTATTGTGTAATAAATTTTGGTGTGTGGATGTGTATATTTTTGTTCATGCTAAACTGAAATTGAGAAATAACGGATTTCTTTTCCAATGGAATTGAAATGTTGAATTGTGCAGTTCCTATCTATCAAACAATTTCAGTCTTTTTTATCTCTCTATCAACAATTTTTTTAATCAATTCACACCTAGCAAAGCAATAATGTGAGTAAGATACAAAGGGTTATTGAGAGTGAAAGAAAATGAGAAGATATTAGTGAGGAGAAAGGACAATAAAAGTATGTATTACAGAAATATTGAAAATGGCAATTGATGTTGTATTTAAATTTTTGAAGATCATAGAGGCAGGTGAACAAGAAGCCAGAAAAGGGTACTAAAAGCAAGAAATGGGAGAAGAGAAAGTATTAGAATAGAACAGTTACATCCAGCTATTTAAACAGTAAAACAATAAGACCTAGTTGCCAAACTAATAGTATGCACTTAAATATATGCAGTTGAGATATTAGAGATGAATGATAATTAGAACAATTGTCATGAAAATATTTATAAAAACATAAGTGTGTCATGGCTATGAGAAAGTAACTGATGTCAAGATGCCAGGCCAGGACTGATAACATTACAGACCATTCTTTGGATTTTATTGAGGATATAGCAGAGGCACCAGTCCTGACATGGCAGCAATATTCAATAACTAGTAGATTTATAAAGATGCAAGTAAGATTCTGAGGAGAAGTATTATTTGGCATGACACAGTGAATCAACTTTCATAGCAGCAGACCTAGCAATTTATTGAATATAATCATTTGACTTCATGTCAGTGGAAAACATGAGACCAAGAAGGCACAAAAAGTTACTCTCCTGGAGAGCAGCATCAGTCATGTTGATGGCAGGCCAAATCCTCTATGATGATTAAAAGAGAGCAGTTTTGTTTTGAAGGGGTTCAAATTAATTCTTGCTCCAATTAACAACTGATAGATCATTTTTAGGTCATTTTCCAGTTTTATTTTATCAGATCTATAAGACCTACTATTAGGGCAGAAGTAAATAGCTTTGTCATCAGCATAAATTGATGACATCCAAAAGGTAATTGAAGAAGATAAGAAACAATGTAACTCCAGGATAGAGCCCTGGAAGACCCCTACATTAATGAGAAAGGATCTAGAAGTGTCTTCATTAAACATGACTTTCATTACGTGATTTGTTAAGAATGTTTGAATCAAGTTGAATATTTCAGTCTTATCTATCAAAAAACATATACTTTCTTTCTTTCTCTATTTGTTTGACCTATTCCACTCACAACTCATCTACCCAAGCATAGTGGTAGCTTTGCTATAAAATCTGAATGATAATTCCTCTCTTAAGTGATCCTAACTTACCAAAAGATGAGACATTTGATCAAATAGATGGGTACATGTGTTATAATTCCATTTGATTAATTTTAATTTTTAATTTTAATTATTCTGTATTTTTTCTTTATATTTTTAAAAAATAATCTGTTACATTTATTGAATTTTGCCCTCACACATATATGAATTTAATGATTTCTAACTGGCCAATTTGGTATTGTGTTGAATCTTTCAAAGAGAGAAATTCTTCTTGTATATTTTATATTTTGTTATGAAGAAAAGGTTGAAAATTTGCTTCTTGTTTGGTCTATATATGAACAAGCAAAAATAAAATTTCTTTCTTTTTTTATCAGTTTGGCTAGTGGTGTCTTCATATCTATTAATAACTTTTCATATCTATCTATCAATTTCAGTCTTTTCATATCTATATATACAAGAATATGCAGATTTTCAGTGATTCTTTTCCAGTTAAATAGCTCTCTTAAAACATGTTTTAGGATTTGATGATCATCTAATAAACACTCACACACTCAAATGCATCTAAAACTCTACAAAATGTTTATATAGTTTTCCAATGCAATAAAAACTGAAATGCCCATTTGTATAATTTATAAATTGAATAGATGAGTTTTCTATGATATTGTAAGTTAGATGTCATGGTGAGTGAGAATAAATATCATAAAGCAAGTACAAAAACCTACACTATTCCATTATGACTAGCTGTGAATGAAAAAAGTAACTTTGTATTTAATATTGCAATGGTAGTGTTTGACTCAGCAGAGGCATACAAATTACTTGGAATCTTATTATTGTGTAGACTTAGATATAATATTTTTGACATTAGGGACACCAGACTCTACAGAGATGATGGTGTAATTCTCCTCTGCAAAACAAGCCCATGAAATATAGACTCATTGGGAAAGGAACTAATAACATTTTTTAAAGATCACACGCTAAATATTACCAGTACCACCTCTAAAGTGATTAACTTTCTTGATGTGACCTTAGACTTAAATAATGGTTACCATCTACCAAAAAAATCTATATAACCATAGCTACATCAGTAATGAATCAAAGCATCATAATAAAATTCTATATAACTTACATAAATCAGTCAAATTTAGATTATCTACCAGCTCCAGCAATAAGGAAGTATTTGATAATAATTAAATTAAGCTTTAGAACTAAACAACCATAAAGTAAATTTAGAGAAAAAAAAAAAAAACAAAGGTAAAAATAAACAGAAACATCATAAGCATAACATCATATAGTTTAATCCACCTTTTAATCATGATATTCAAACTAATATTGGAAGAATTTTCCTAAATTTAATTCATAAGGATTTTAACTATTCACCAACACTAAAAAAGACTTTTAACAAAAATAATGTTATGATCAGCTTTAGCTGCATTAATAACATCGATAAATCTATATCCCAACATGACAACATTATATTAAATAAATATATTTCCAACAAAGACAACATTATTTTTTTAAAAAGAAATGAAACTGCCAAAAAAATATGATCTGTCCCTTAAACAGTCAATGAATGACAAATAATATTGTATACTTAACTAGCATACATTTCTGTAACAATGTTAAATTTTATTTTGGTTACATTGAAAATCCTTGGAAATTTTGTTTTTACCATCAAATGATTTTAGGCAATATGAAATACAAAAACGGCTCTGCTCTTGCTAAATATTTTTGACCATTAAAGAATGGTGGTAATACACCTTTTATCACCTGGGATATTGTAGCAAGAGCTAAATCTTACAATGGGAAAGGAATAGATGTAATTTATGTCTTGTTGGAAAATTACTTATCTTAAAACACTTAAATAACCCTAGCTTATGAAACAAGATTGACTTTTCCAGACACCATAGCTTGAGACTTAGGGTTAGACAGTTTTTATATATATATATATATATATATATATATATATATATATATATATATATATATATAAATAAATAAATTGATTTAAAATATGGTTTTTCCGCTACACAGTTCTAACCATGTTTCAAAAATGGAAGGTCCGAATTTAATTTTGTAATTAAATTAAAGACATTAGTTCCATTTCATCCTCAAGTGAATTTTGGAGTAACTTATAAAATTACTGGGTTTTAAAGACAGCAAAAATCATAATTCACGTTACCAAGGAAACAGAGAAATTCATTTCAACCAGACGAGGGGTGTTTGCGTGTTCATTATCGCTGTATTTTGATGTATCAGCTATTAGCTACGTTTTGGTAGAGGGTAGGGATGTATTCTTCAATGAAATCTGACATCCGTTAAATGCATGTCGTCTGGATTTTTAAAAAATTTTTTATTGTTAACGGCAAAGATTCTTACGGCATTTTTTCTATTTGTATATTTAAAGATTTGGTGGGGGGTGTTTAGGTTAGAATACGTTTTATTTAACTACAATTTGAAAAATATTTTCACTTAATTTTTAATATACTATATTTCTTTTAAGAGCAAGTAAATGTATTGGAATCCCTTACAGTATGTAGAGTTATTTTCACATCAACTATAAGTATGTATATTATTTGGTAACAATTTCTTTCTTTTTTTTTATTTATATTTAAATATTATTTAAGTAAACTTTATGACAATGACGCCAAAAAAGCTAATTAATTTCACTGATTTAGTAACCTTTTATTTTTTATTTTTTATATATAAGTAATATCTTGTTTCTCATGTAAGTACAAAGGACATGGGTCATTCAATGACTTACATCTTCTAGCTTTTCATATTAAATTCATTTTACTGTAGGTGTTTTATTGGATTCCTTTAAGTGCTTGTACTACTTAGAAGGAGATCTATATGTTAGAATACGATTTATTTAATTACAATTTTAAAAGATGTTAAGGTTAGAATTTCTTTTTATTTAACTACAATTTTAAATACAACTTTAAAATATTTTCACTGTTAGTTTTAATAGACTATATTTCTTTTTTAAAAGAGTAAATGTATTAGAATTACTTACGGTAAGTAAAATTATTTTTACATATCAAGTATAAGTATGTATATTACGATTGTTAAAATTTTTTACATTTAAATATTATTTAAGTATAATTTATGACAATTACGGTAAAAATAGCTAATTCATTTCTCTGATTTAGTAAACTTTATTTTATTTTATTTTTTTATACTTAGTAATATATAGTTTCACATGTCTGTACAAAGGACATGGGACATTCACCATCTTATAGCTTTGCATCATAATTTCATTTTTCTGTAGGTGTTTTATTGGATTCCTTTAAGTGCCAGTAGTACTTTGAGAGAGGTGTTTAGGTTAGAATACGTTTTATTTAACTACAATTTTAAAAGATGTTTAGGTTAGAATTCGTTTTAACTAAAATTTTAAATACAACTTTAAAGTATTTTCACTGTTATGTTAATAGACTTTTTTGTAGATGTAATAGAATTACTTACAGTATATAAAATTATTTTTTCCATTAAATATAAGTACGTATATTACCAGGTCGCACTTTTTAAATTTATTTTTAATTTTTAAATATTATTTAAGGAAAATTTTTGACAATGACGGCATAAAATAGCTATTTCATTTCTCTGATTCCGTAAACTTTTGTTTTTTATAAACTTAGTAATATATAGTTTCTCATGTATGCACAACGGACATGGGTCATTTAATGACCTACATATTCTAGCTTTTCTTATTAATTTCCATTTTACTGTAGGTGTTTTATTTGATTCTTTTAGGTGCCAGAAGTACTTCGAGAGAGATGTTTGATTTTTATATTTATTTATCCTAAATGAACTTTGATGTTGGTTGAATCTTTTTTTGAACTCATGGCTAGTGCAACCTATATATATTTTTATGTTTTCAGGATTTTCAATTGAAGAGATATTGCATTGGTATACTAATGATTCAGTGCGACATTTATTTTGTAGAGGGTAATTTTGAGGGTTTCTACAGTTACATATTTTTTGTTTATTTTTATCAGTTTTTATTTTTATTTTTATTTTTCCATTGTCTAAATTTTTTTGGTTTTGGTATAAATGTTTATTTAAGATATTAGCATTATGTTTCTTAATAATAAGTTTTCCGTACAGCTGTAACTCAATTTTAGTGTGTTTATATAGTCCTAGTAGGTTATATAGTAGTTCTAATTTTTAATGCATTTAGATTATGAGAGATACGTTCGGCCAAATGGTTATTTGGTAGAAAGATGCGACCAAACAAAATATTATCAGAGGCAACTGAAATTGTATCTTTCATTGATGTAGTTGTAGTGGCCTTCGAGGTGTCATTTTGCGCTACTAGTACTATCCGTAGTTTATTAAATAGCACCAGCAGACAACATATTACATCCGATGCTTGCATCTATCAAATATCATGCAAAAACTGTGACCTAAAATATGTGGGTGAAACATGTAGGTCCGTAAAATCTTGTGTTTTCGAACATAAACGAGATATTCGCCTCGGAAATTTTAACAATGCTTTAGTTGTACACACAACTAAAGCAGATCATAATTTCGATTTCGATTCCGTGAAGGTATTAAAATATTTTCATAATAAAAATCTCAGGAGGATTTATGAAGCAGGTATAATATCCATCTCACGCACGGTGAATACTAGACCTGGTTTCTTTAATATTTCCCCATTTTAGAGAGATTAATGCTCGACAAGCATACACATAAAAATTTTAGATCCTAATAGAATTCTTTTCATTTTCTTTTTCATTCAAAATAATCAAAAATTTTTAGGAATACGTTTTGAAAGCGTCGCCCATGTGACGACAACGTGACCATGCTAAACGGAAAGCTGATCATTTTAAAAATTTTCAGTTATCTGTTTTGGATAAGACTTGTTGTTTATGTCCATCGTCTTTGTCAAATTGAACTGAATTGTATTTTAATGAATATTGTCTTAAACCGAAACGTCAGACGTCGACATTTCATTCATTTTAAACAACATAATTGCATTTAAGGATTTTTGTTTGTTTTTTCCAAATTTTTCTCCATATATACATATATATATATATATATATATATATATATATATATAACTTTGATTTATATTGGATTGCATTGATCACTTTTTTGAGGTTGTGAAATCTCTATCTATAAAAGGCAGGATGTGTGTGTGTGTGTGTGTGTGTGTGTGTGTGTGTGTGTGTGTGTGTGTGTAACGAATGCACGGATTTTTTCATGCTTCTACGGCCTGTAGTTTGCGGCCATTTTCTATTGGCCAGAGTGAGAGCCTATAGCTGGCTGCCACGAATAGGCAGGAAGATTCTATTGGCCAGCATGAGAGCCAATAGCTGACTGACACGAATATTAACTAGCATGCTAGCATGCAAAAAAATTCGATAGCTGCATTCGTCACAAGTGGGAAAAATTTAAATCTGCATGGCACTTTATGGCTCATTTGCTTGCTTAAACTCAACGTTGATTCTGATTCTGCAGAACTGGGTTGGGTGTGAAAAAGTATTTGTTGTTAACATTCTTTTTTTCATTCAGTTTTTCCAGTTATGAGTCCTTTTTTAAAGCTGATCGTTTTGTATTCATTTTGTTTAGTTCTTTTTTTGTAACAGATTTAATGTTTAGAAAAAAAATCGCAGTGTGAGATAGGCAAGAAGTAAGGTATGTAGCAACATCAGCACTGCAAAGGACACTCCTTTAAAGGCAAGGAAGGGCAAAAATATTTTAAGTCAAGTGATAGTGATTGCTGTATGAATCGTATGATTTTTGAATCAATCATGGGCAACGCCTGGCCATGCTGCTAGTAGTTTATATTGGGTGACTAATCAATATCACTATTATTACTATTGAGTATATATAATGTTTCAAATTAGTTATATAGGTGAAGCATGTTTCCTATTGGGGTGAGAGAACAATTGTGGATATAAACTGTGGAGAATGGCCTTAAGTGATTATCAGATTGTATGATAATCAAAACGTTTTATATCTATCTATATGAAATATTTATATTAAAAATAAATTTTTCTCTATATCAGATATAAAATTAATGTTGATTATTTTTCTATGATAATTTAAAATTAAGCTGGAAGTAATCACAATTAGAATGATACTTACATTCTCTTTTCACTCAATAAAACAAATTATATGTTCATTTCATGAAATTTTACCAGTTTCAGTTTCAAATATTATTTGTCATACATTTTAAAAACATTTTCTTTCTTCAAGTAACACTACCTACTTTCATGTTCTGTACAAATGTATTAAGAAAATGTAGAGTCAGATTATTTAGGAGGATAAAACTAATAATCTGTTTTTCAGTATTTAAATTTGAAGTCATTTTGCATGTATTATTTTACTTTTACTTTCTATTAAAAACAAACTATAATTTCTTTCTTATTGTGGGGCTGCAAAATAATGATAAAAGGCAAAATTTTCAGCATTTAGAAAACAATCACAGTAACAATTTGGAAATGGTCACAAGAATAATGAATAAGTGTCTGTGTTATTTTGAACTAGAATGTGTTTGTGTCCTTAATCTTATGCTATTTTTTTCTTTGAATTTCTCATTGCATAATAATAAATTTTATCACTTTTCATCTTTGTATTCAACTAAACATCAAGACATTCATGATGCATTCATGTTTTAAATATGTTTTTATTGAATAATAACACTTGTCTACAATTTTGAAAGCTAACCTTTTCTGAGTCCTAAGTGATTAATTCAGCAAAATTAATACTTAATCTGTTATTGATTAATACACACCACATGATTTTATAGTCTCTGCAGTGACAGAAAATGCAAATAAATATCCTAACAAAGTCACTATTTTTGTGACATTCGTGTTTTATTTCTATTTCTATTTTCAATAAGATTTGTTTCTTTCTTTAAGCAATACAATATCCATCATCTATTAGAAAAAGACATGACAGGAATGATCTTCTTAAAAGCATAATTATTCAAATTTCATTAAAGAAATAAACTTTTGTTTACTTGCTTTTTCAATGATTTTGATCCTTTCCTATTCCTTTTAGAAGATACAAAGTATTTATGTAAATCTTGATAAATGTTTTTCCCTCTTAAATATGCAAACTATATTCATATATTGTTATGATCATTCTTGGGAAGGATGGTGTAGTGAAAATTAATGCAAACAAGCAAGCTGATTGGCTCAATGAGAAGCATACTGATTGGAAAAAACTAAAGAACACAGACATAACAAAGATGCAAAAAAAAAATTAAAAGAAATAGCTGAATAGAATATATACTCTTTAACAGGATGTAGGAAGGTTAAAAAGAGGACATTCAAAATAGAAAAAGAAAAGATTCTACAAAGATGGAATGAATACAGTAGCAAACGTTTGCATAACAACAGAAGAGAGAAACCAAAAAGAGGTTTCAGCAATGAAGTATTTAAATCTGAAGTAGGACTGGCACTGACCAAGATAAAGAAAAACAAAACAACAGTACCAGATGAGATTTTAATAGAGACACTGTCAGTTTTAGATACTTTTAGGATCAATAAGGTTACCAAAATGATAAATGAAATATATGACAATGGCAAAATACCAGAAGACATTTATAGTGATGCCAGACAAACCAAGTGAAAATAAATATGAATACCATCAGACAATCAACTTGATGATCCACATAACTTATTAGGATTTTTATGAATTCTGTTTGTAGCAGAATTAAACCAGAAATCAGGCAAGAATATAGTGTCACTTTGATATAGATTACACAAAGGCATTTGATAAGTTACAACATGAGGAGACACTTGAAATACTAGTAAAGCTTGATTTATATGGGAAAGATATTTGAATAACCCATTTGGGAACAAAAAGGTCTGCATGAAGACAGAGAAAGAAAAGTAAGACAAGTATCTAGTTTCTCACCAGATTTAATTGACCTATATAACAAGATGATCCCAAGAGATATAGCAAGCCTTCCAGGATGTATTATTAATGTTTATTATGCTTAACAATACAGGATATGTGAATGACACTGTGTTGATTGTAAACTCAGAAAGAAAACTAGAAACTTACACAAGAAGGATGAACTATTAACTGGAAGAAAGTAACACTCCCAAAATATACTAAACACAAGAGAAATAAGGTGGGACAGACAATAAGGTTATTTACAAGTTTGTGTGAACAGATGATGAAACAAAGTGAGATGATAAAGAATTAAATGTTATCTTGAACACTAAAAGACAGGAAATATTAAATTCTGTGCATCATCTTCTAAATAAGTCTAAGAGGATACTGCCGAATTTTTTAAAGGAAAATTAAGTTTAATAAATTTTTCCTTAGATTTTGCTTAAATAATTACTGTTATTGCTGTTCATTGCTTTTATTTTTTCAAACAAACAGTAGTGAAATTAACAAATATATAGTAATGATAGTAACAAGTCAATGTTAATTAGTGAGTAACAAAAATATGAGAAACATTTCAACAAGAATATGGAATATATTAATAATAATACAATTTTTTTTTATTTTGGCTTATATTATGCAGAAATCTAGGACTTAGTTGAAATAAGTGAAATCTATATGTGCGTGAAAATTATTTTGAGCCTGGGGAAGTAATTGCTTTTAATCATTTCACCCTGAGCAAGGCAATAAAAGCCATTAGGATGCAATGTGTAAATGGGAGTGAAAGAAATAGAGAGGACAATAAAAGAACAGTGTTCAAAGAGACAAAAGATGATGACAGACATTGTATTTACATTTTTGAAGATTGTAGTTGATAGGAAAGCAGGAATCTGGAAGAGATGTCCACAAGCAGAAAGTCTGAGAGAAAAAAATGTTCGCCTAAAACTTAGGGATACAACTAGCAATTTCAACAGTGAAATTATGAGACATAGTACTGCAATCTAGTACAATCTAGTACTGCACTTAAATTCATATAGCCAAAGTACCAACAAAAGCTCATCAAAACACTTATCATGAATTTTTTTATAGAAGCAGCAAAGGGAAGTTTGGCAGGACCATACCACGTCTTCTATAATATACATTTATCACCAGTCAAAAAATTTACATTCACATAAATCCTTACATTGGATTGCCATGCTTTCTGGATTTTTTCAGGTTCCATAAAGCTTTTCCTTGCCACATGTAGACTATCTAGATTTACTCTAACCATGGTTGTTGCAGAATACAGTGCAAGTAATTTATCAGTTAAAATTGAGGACATGTTTACATTGAAACCAACTACAAGTTCATTAGGATTATGTCCTGAGTGGTTCTGAAGTGAATTTTTTGGCTCTAACAGATCAAGCTGGAACTAGGATATCCACATTAAAAATATGTTGCTAATAATTTCTTTGCTCTTTTTGGTTTTAATAAGTCTGGCAGTAGAGTACCTAGTCATGTCAAATCCAATATTGATTATTTCCATTCTCCTTTAAATCCAGACATATTGTGTCATTGAACTTGTTTCCAAGATGCAATCCTACAAGATAACATGTGGCAGTAAAGCACCATATTTATCTGAAAACTAAACTAAAATCCCAAACAAGGGACACAAATGTGTATTGGCATGATACAAGGACAACTCAAACAGTGGTAGGATTGCCTTTTGGAAATAAGTTCATTGACACTGTGTTGAAGTCAAAAATGCCCTGATTAATAGAAAGCAGTTTAATTTAAGAGGCATTAAAACTTCTTTCCCCATTTTACAAGATCTGCTGCTAATTCGATTTTATTGAAACTATCAGCTTGCTATTAAAACAGGAGTAAATAAGTGTTTCATCAGCATAGATACTGAATCAGGAAGACACCATGAAGGTTGTTGATGAAAATATGGAACATAGTGGGTCCAAGAATACAGCCTTGAGGGATTCCTACGTAAATATGAAAATGATTTAGAGGAGTGGCCATTCAAGATAACTTTTGATAAGAAAGATTGAATCAAATCAAAGAAAAGTTCAGAAATACCAAAACCACTCAGCTTATGAAGATCATTCCAAACTTTATCAAATGCCTTTTCTCTTTCTGATTCCCTCTACATGTCAGCTGGATGTAAATGCTAAGAAAATAAAACACAAAATAAAAACGTTTTCTGTTCAAGGTCTCTGAGCATCACATTTGGTACACAAAACAAATCTGCACAATAAAATACAATAGTCAATCATGAATGTTCCCACCAGAAAAAGGATGACCCTAAAGAAAGCTCCTCATAACACAGTAGCAGACCATCACCACCATAATCACCTCTCTTGTCATCGTCGTGATCTCACTCAAGCTTCAATCTCAGCTGACACAGCACATGCAGAATTACAGCCTAAAGCCAGCTTCGAGACCACCAATCAAGCTTCACTATCCACTCTAGGCCTCCCTCATTGTCACTACCATGACCCTGTTTCATTGAGACCACATTTGATCAAAACCCAATGGAGACATTCCCCTACCAACCAACCAACCAATGCATCCACTCAGCAAAGTCACATTCATGACTTCTCTTGACAGTTCATGCTTGCATCCTCTGTCAGTCAGAATCATAGCTTTACTAACCACACCAGGCCTCCCTCATAACCATTGCTGTCACCACGGCAACCAATCCACTAATGCATCTTACCAGACTTTACCACAAATCAATCTACCACCATGACCTTGATCGATCAACCTGCCGAATGCACCTTACCAGGCCTTACCATGAATCATCGTCACATGACCACCAAACCATCAAACACCTCACCAGTGTTGATTTCAAACCTTTAGAAAGGCTTGTGTCAAGCAACTGCCAATGACACTACACTTGACTTCACTAATCTGTTTCAGAAATATCTACTGATCCCAAGTGTGCCTTTTTCCAACCAACCCAAGAAATCAGTCAACCACTGAACCTACCAACAACACCCTTACACGTAATTGCTTTCTTTACTAATGCCAACTAAGGAACCATATATGAACAATTTTTGCCATGTTTGACACAACGATGTACATATTCTGAATTTTAACCAATACATGTTGAAATCTTAATCCTTTGCAACCATGCTTATTATATCAAGACAAAGAGATATTTGTTATGATCAGAGTTATCATGTTGGTGTAGCTAGAAAAAATGATTCTGGTGGACTATAGCAGCTGAACAGGTAGGTTTGAACCAAAGAGAAGATTGTGGACTTTCTGGTATTTACAAAAAGACACAAAAACCTCAATGTCAGCTTTCAACCAAGAAGAAAATTCATAGGCACAATTTTCAGTGGGAAGGCAAAAGATTTCACTCCAAGATGCATCACAGTGAAAAAGTAATTTTAGAATCTTTGTGATAAATGGTTATGGGGAATTCAGTTGAGACATAGTTTACAAAGGAAAGCATTCACTTTCACATAAAGAAATAGAACCACTATGTATTTGATTCAGGGTTTACCACATGTGTTAAGCCAGGTAAAATCATGTTTTTTTATACATATGTATAGGTTCAGTAAATTATCTCATTTTCATCTTTTGAGGTGATGCTCTGATTGGATTATAATTTAAAATGTTTTTTTTTTTTTTTTTTTTTTTTTTTTTTAAAAATAAAACTGAAACTAATGCATGGAGACTGTGTATTGAAGCCAATTTCCATCAGTGTATTTTTTTTGCCTGTTTGAGAATGAGCATCCAGTATATCTTGGCTGTTGTTGCAATTTCTTTTGATCTCCCATTTTAAGAATTTTTATTATAGCCTGGCCTTCAGATCAGCTCAAAATTGATATCTGATGCCAGGTTCACAGAGAAGAACATTTTAATTTATGTTATTGAAATTTTTATATTTATTTGAATCGGAAAAATATCAAAATTATTCAGAATGTGAAGGAAAAATGTGCCTTTTATAAAAGGAAGCACAAAACATCTTTTGTTATCAAACTGTATTTGATGGCAAATAAGATACTCTTTTTTTCTCAATACATGGCTTGAAAAAATCCTCTAGACTTTATACACAAAGTTGAAGCATCTAGTTGACTCAGATGTCAGAGACTACTCATAATACAGTGCAATGGATAAATTATTGTTTAAATTATGCAAAAATGAAAACAACACTGACATCTCATTTTAACAGATATATTTACCAAAATTACACGAAAATATCATAAAATACTAAAGAGTAAATTTATTCAATAAAATTGCCATTAGCTTCAATCACAGACAGCACACAACTTCTGATTCTTTTGCTTTTGCATCTCTTCTGGATGGTCTTCTTATTTAAGTTGGTGAATGCTTCCATAAACCTTGCCTTCAGTTCATATTTGCTAATACAAAGAGTTTTGTTTGTCTCTCGCTCAACTGTGTCCTACATATAATAATCAAGGGGGTTGCAATCTGGAGAGTTAAGTGACCAGATGTAAGGTGTGATGTAGTCACAGAAATTGTCTGATAGCTATGACTTGGTTCTCCTGCTGGTGTGGCATTGTGCAGAGCCCTGTTGTCAGACATAGGGTCTTCCAGCAGCCACTTTTTTGACCCAGAACAGCACTATCTCCTCAATGCATTGGTGTAGGCCTCAATGTTGAGTCTGAGGCCTTGTGGGAAGACGAATGGTAGAATAATGACACCATTACTAGTATCACTTCAAACACCATGATGGTGACTGAATATATTATCCAATGCTTTCCAAATCCCCTGCACTGTCCTCAGACTGACATCCAAACACTCTGAAATGTTTGTATTGGAGCTTGTACAGCATGTCGTTTCTAAATTTCTGGTGGAGTGAATTGTGTCATGGTGCTCTTTTTCTCACAGACAGTGCCCAACTGACCCTACTATATTGTGCAGTTGACAAAATCAAAAAACAACATGCATGTGTGAAATGAAAAATATAAAATGGCGACAATTTATCAATCGCACAATGTATTTGTATTTAGCCATGATACTGTAATATTTAATGTAGATTGATGGGGATCTTATAGGCCTTCAGATATATTAAGTTATTTTGAAACACAAACACAAATCACATTTGTGTGTGTGTCTATATATATATATATATATATATGTATGTATTATGCATGTGGATAGATATATGTATGTATACTTGCAATATAAAAACTTAATATGAGGGGTGCTGACAAGGTCTTAGCACTACAGCTTTCCTAAAATCTGACCAATTGAGTAAACATCAACATTTTTAGGAATACATCTCTGACTGAGCTGAGAATTTGTCAGAACGTCTTCATTGTCTTAGTTGGGTAGTGTTAAATGGAGCCGTTTATCAGTTACTTATATCAAAAACATTGTTCATGATAATGTGCATTTTATTATCTCTTTCTTTTTACTTTTTTTTATAAATGAGTTGATAAAACATAAATAGCTATTGTCATGCATATGTATACAAAAAAGAACAAGTGGGTGCTTGAAGATGTAAAATATCTTATGAATACCCCAGACTGTCACACTTGGAAATCTTTCTGGGCCCTATGACAGGGAATAAAGAAATCTTTAAAGTCGATTGTTGAACAAAGGATTATGTATAGTAAAGTGTTTGTAATATATAACCTGTATGTTGATTTGATAGAATATATTTTTAAAATAATAAATTTGAACTCTTCTATACAATTTTATACTTTATTGTTGATATTCTGATTTGGGATAAGAAAAGTTTTCCCCTTGTCATCAGGTTCATGGTATGACTTTCTGAAATGTTCTTTCTTATTTTTTCTTTCTTTGAAAATCAGAAATTTGGAGCTGTTCAACTTTTATCAAAGTTCAAAAACTAATGCAGCTAAACTTTCAGGAAAAAAATTTTCTTCCAGTAAAATGACTGTCATAAAAATAAACTTTTATTGGATAAAAACATTGTGGAAATCTAAGAAGCTAGTATTAAAATGAGCCAAGTATTTGATTTAATTTCATTGATACAGATCAATGTATTAAATCAGACATTGTATATAATATTATAGCTGACAAATGCTAGATATAACAAATACAGCTATTTACATGTGTGATAGAGATGTGTAATGATAGTTGCAATATTTACAGTAATATATGGAAATTCATTGGAAACAAAGATAAGTGTTCAGCTTTTATGTAATCTTTCTATATGGCATGGAATAAAGATTAAGAGACTTGAGGTAATAGAGACATGATTCTACAGAAGGATGTTGAAAATACCATGGATAGAATATGTGAGCAAAGAGGAAGATTTAAGGAAAATAGAAAAGGACACTTCTGCCTAGAATCAGAATGAGGCAGTTAACATTTCCAGAGCATATAATGAGAAAGGAGGCTTGGAGAATTTGACACTTTTGTATAAATGGATAGAAGAACAACAATAAAGAAGGATTGTTGGCACCACTCATGTCCAAGTTTCATTCATCCAGAGCATTCATAATCCTTGAACCTGACATGGCTCAGGAGGCTAAGTCAGGAATAGAACAGTCTCGGGTATTGGTCACATGGTAGGGCAGGTGATGGAATTGGCTCGAGTTGCTAGGTCCTGTATTACTTTCTCTTTACTGCATTATCAATCTTCTCTCCACAAAAGTGAAACAACTGATATGAATTGCAGGATGGATAGTCAGCAGCTTCTGTTTTCCAGGAATCAGGGCTGATTTGGGCTTGAAGGAGGAAAGACTTTAGTTGATCTTTAAATGTGTGTTTTGGAGCTCTGTGATATCATTTGATGTTGATAAGCTTACTATAAAGGATAGTCCACAGGGGTCTTTATGAGGCATATTTGAGTTACATATATTGACCACTTGAGACAATTCTTGAGGATAATGGTTTCAATGCTCTGCATTTTTGAGCAAATAAGGACTTTGTTATTAGTGCTTTGTTGCCCTACCACTTGATATTGAGGATCTGCCAGAGAATGGCTTGTTGGAATTGTTCAAGCTTTTTCAGGTCCTTTCAATACAGGGTCCATGTCTCACAAGTATAGAGCAAAGTGGAGATGACAACAGCATGGGACACTGTAGGTTTTGACTTAGTAAGGGATTAAACATTGCTTAGAGCAACAATGGATATGATTGACCATATCTTGAAGGAATATAGCACATAAAAGAAGAATAAAAAAAAATTAGGCATCAACAATATGGTTTATTAAAAATAACCATTTTACCAATCATGGGGAGATAAATATCAAAGACAAAAATATGAAATTCAGAATCCTGAAAGAAAATTTTAAGTTGGCAAACTGCAAAAATTCTGAAGTCACAAGTCATTGTCACCAATAATTTGAGAGGACTGACCATATTCAAACTGGTGATCATACCATATTATGTGCTCCCTCCCTAAAATTCTAATAGCAAAAAATTAATATTAATAGGAAAAGGTGTTTCAAATGAATTACTGTAGAAAAACATTGGAAATAATTAGAATGAAATCTAAGGACTGCCTTAGAAATAAGTGATTATAAAAATGTCTATCAAGTGATTCCTATCTCTAATCCACAATAAATTTTTTTTTTATTGTGCAACAGGTTTGCCTAGTGGCTATTGGACAAACACAAATGTGTCTGAGTAGGCTTCTGCAAGAGAGTTCAGCTAGCCACTTTAACTGACAGACATATTATAGCAACATTTGACAGATACTAATTTAATGTACAAGAAATATTTCTAAGAAACCTATTATCAGACAAACAAATTTATTTGCATAGGTAAATTATTAAGATCAAAATCTTTTTCCCATATTGAAACAGTCATTAAACTAAAGAAATGTTTTCATGAGGTTTTGGGGGCATATAATGAGGAAGTAAGGCTTGGAAAATCTGATAAGCACAAGACAGAATGAAAGCAAGAAGGATAAAAGAAAACAATGCATAGCATACCTAATGAGCTTGAGTAAATGGATGGTGGAACAGGAGTTAGGAGAAATAACAGAAAGGCAAAGAGCTACCAAGGTCATGAAGTCATTGGAAACCAGGATCACCTATGTCCCAAGGGGACACAGCACATAAGGAAGAAGAATTTCACTATACTAATAAATGATTATCTCCCTTGCTATTTTTTTTTATTATATTTTAAATCTGAATATTTTTTCAGGCATTGGTTTTATTTTCTTATTACACATTAAAAAATTGTTACTGAATAAACTTCAGAAATAGTAAAAATGAATAAATATTTTCAAATTTTATCAGAAGACATCAATTTTGTAACAAAATAATTCAAAATGTCCTCTGAGGAAAAATACCAAACACTCATTTTACAAATGAGATAGGAAAGATTTATCTTCCATTTTCAAATTTTCAATATTTTATTCAATATATTTACAGCTACTTTGTATCAAGAGCAGAAGGTAGCAATATATCAATTATTATGAAAATCTCTTTCAATATGTGCATTATGGTGGAATGGATATCAGCTCAGAATGAGAACTCAGAGAGCCGAGTTTGAATTCCAGTTGAGTTTGTTATACTCATTTATGTACAAATACTCTTGGGAAAGGTATGAATCCATCTCTTCTCCCCCAGCTATGGGTTGAATAGTAGGACAGACTGAGTTCTTCAGCTTTGGTTGGCATCCAGTCTACTGCATAAAGAAATAGCAACCTACTGCAGGAAAAATTTCCTGCCTTGTCAGTTATGTATTGAAAGATACATGATCATTCAAGCATGTATCACATGTGGCACTTAACTGACTGACTTTCAATGTATTAACAGAATGTATATGTAGAAAAATAAATGAAATTTCACAATACAATTAAACTGACCTTAAAGATCTTACTTTCAATGGATGAATTCAAGGGTAATTTTGTTTTTAAATAATAAAAATGAATTGTAATTTTTTTCCTTGGTGGAAATGATGAAACAAGGGATGAAGGTTTTCTAAAAAGCAATCATTTATTAGGGAAATATTCAGTAGAATAGTTCATCAAACAACTGACACTAAAAAAACAGCAAAATTAAAAATATCTGAAATGAAGTCAAAACTTTGTTAGACTTTAATAAGATAAAAATGTTTAACAAGATAACAAAAAACTTTAATGAGATAAAGTGGAAAACTCTGAAGCACTGTAAATAAATATCAAAGTTTAATGTTTTACTTTTTGCTTTACCTTTTTTTTACTTTGTTGATGAAAGTTAAAAAACTTGGATGATTTGAAAAACAGAGATTTGCACTAAAACATTGTAAAGAAAATGTAAAACAAATGATTTACTGATGAAAAGAAGACAATACTCAAAATTTATTTTAAAAAATATTTGAAACCACAAATACTAATTATAAAAATTTAGTACTGATAACATTTATTATATACTGAATATCTATGAATATAAACTAATAGAAAAAGTAGAAATATAAATATATCAACATGAGTAGATCAAAGGAAATAATTTATTTAAAAAAATATTGGTTATAAACCAAAGAAAAGGATACAAAATATAATGCATAAATATTAATTTATTAGATATACATAGATTATACATATATATATATATATATATATATATATATATATATATATATATATATATATATATATTGTAAATTAACTGATTTAAAATATATTTTTTTTGATACACAGTAATAACTGTGTTTCAAAAATGGAATGTTTCTGTGTGTGTATGTGCACACATGTATGTGTGTGTTGCTCATTCTTCTTTAGGCATTTTCTGACAATTTCCCTACATATGTTATGACAGTAAACAATAAAAACTTTGACTGTTTACACAATAGAAAATAAATTATATTGTGAATTACAGGCACAAGTCACTTGCTAGACAATTTTATAATCACTTATTTCTAAGGCAGTCCTTAGATTGCATTCTAATTATTTCCAATGTCTTTCTACAGAAATTCATTTGGAACACTTCCTATTGTGATAAGACAACCCGATTACCTCCCTTGCCTTTTATAAATACGTCACACTGTCTTAATCAAAATGGCAAGATTATTTAGTTACATTCAATAAAGGCACATAAGCTGAAACAGACTCCAAGTTTTTATTACACCTATTAATATTAAATTTTACTAGTTTTCTTTTTATTTCATTTCTGTTTTCTGCTTTTTATAGGAATGTTTGCATAGTTTTTCATACAACAAAATCTAGACCTCAATATTGGAAAATTATGAAATTAGGACAGAATATCTTCTTGATTTATTTGAATAATTTATATGCTTTTATTTAAACCTGACATGTCTTTTACAAAAAAAGGACGAAAACCATTCAGCATTGAAAAATTAAGTTTCCATATCATTTGAAAATATTAGAAAGTTTCATTGTTATAATTTCAGATCTTGAATTTTTTGCAGCTTTTTTCTCTCTTTATTTGTATTAGAAAGCAAAGAAAAAAGAAGTCACCTTCCTTTCCATCTTTAGTTTGTCCACATAGGAGTTTTAATGATAAAAGTACTTGCATAATCTTTTAATGTTTAGCACTGGTAAAGTATGAGATGTAATCATGAGGATGTGAGGCATGCAAATGATCAACAATTTAATTAATGCATGATGAAGGTTTGACTTAATGCAAAAACCAACTTTAAATTCTCAAAAACTTGTTTTATTTTTATTTATTTTAAGTACTACAGATTATCAATTATCAAAAATTACATTGTTGAAACAATAAGGTTATTAGATGGAAAAAGTAATTGTGAAACTGACTAAAAGTAATAGCATGAGAAAAATGACGTTTCTAAATCTTTCACTTTCACTGTGTAATATGTCTGACTATTTAAGGCTTCAGAGAATATAAGATATTAGATAAACTAACATCAACATTTGAGATTAAGATTAAAAAATAAAATCAGCCAAGTTGGACTAATCATTCTCATCAATCTTCCCTTCAGTGACATTTCAGCATTCAAATTTTTCTATCATAAATCAATTGAAATTGTATAAATGTTCCCTGAGAAAGCAATCATTATTTATTAAATAAAAACAAATCTCTGTTTACAAGTGATATTTTATAAATATTCACAAAAAAACTGTAGAGTAGCACAGGCAGATGTATCATACAGAGGGGGGCATCTGTAAGAACAACACCAGAAACTCATTCATAAAATGTACTAACTTGGCACATGCAAGACATGGCATGTGGCTGAACAATGCATATATAAACAAGGCTAGTGGGAAGCCTGGGTAACTGGAGAGATTGCAACCATCACTCAAGCACTCTACATAGTATCACCAATAGGATCTATTTTTAGAATGTTCAAATTGATGACTTTGAAACATGGAGACAAAACCAGTTATAGATCAACTATATATGCAGCTTATGCAACAACTTGTTGAACTACAAAAGGAAAATATTACACTGTGAAAGGAAGGACTTCATGGGCAGCCAAACATGTCTCATATCAGAAAACTGGAACAACGTACGATAGGACCAGATGTAACAGACAGCGACTGGGTGATGTTTATTGACACATGGACCTGTTATAAAGAGATGTGCGAACTAACAGACCAAGCAGTTATCCGGAATGAACTGAGGATGGCGTGTACCCAAGAAATGAACAGGCTGCTATTTGATCTAGTGGGGGCCAAGACATTCAACTCTGCCACAGAAGAATAGCTGTTACAGCAAATACAGCTCATCACTGTCAGAGGATTGCACAAAGAAGTGCACAGGCAGAACTTTCACTCTATGAGGCACAAAGAGGGGGAGTCAATCATGCATTTTTTAACTCAGTTACAAGCCTGAATTTTGTGAGTTTATAGTTACTTGACAAAATACAACAATCTGTGGTTGACAAGTGAATTACTCCAGTGATGTGGTAGCAGAACAAATAGTGGTAGGGCTTGCTAATGTTGAGCACAATATTGGTTAAGCTGCAAGTGACAGTCCCAGAAAATCAAAACCTCCCTGACCCTGCAATACACAAAGAGTGTGGTAGGATTTCACGTCCCAATGGATTGGAAGCCCTGTGCTGTGGCCAAGTTAGCATGTTTTAATTGTCAATTAATTGGGCACATGTAGAGGGTGTGCCAGAGACCCCAAAAAGGCTCCACTAACAGATTGACAATGAGCATGACAATCTCATGTTCTCACCACCAAATGACACATGGAGGATCCCAGCAGGATGGCCCACCAATTTGGACAAACAGAGGGATAAAATCAACCCAGCACAACCAAAATTTGAAATGGAAGCAAGTTCTGAGGGAGGCCTCCAGATCCACCACCATCCTTGACAATAGAAGTAACCATGATTCTGGAAGCTGAATTTGAGTACACCTTCATGGGAATGACTAGACTTCACACTCACCAAATTGCCATGGTAGCTGACATTGGAGCACAGACATGCTCCAGTGGACTGGAGATACAGAAACTTCTTAGATTCCTAGACGAATACCTAGTGCTGACTATTCACTGAATATGGGGCATCACAGAGGACCAGCAATGCATAAAAGCCATAATATTCACACATATCAGAGTTGGCTCATGAGAAACATGCCAAACCATATATGTGTTGGAGAACACATCTGAGTTTTACCTATGTGAATCAGTCTTGAAGGATCTAGGTCTACTACCTCCCAATTTTCCAACTTCAACATCAAAGCAGAACATGGCAAGCAGCGGCAATGGAAAGGCTCTGTGTGTCAGTGCCTATACCTGCAACTTGGTGCTCTAGGATAGTGGTTGTACCAAAAAAGGGTGGTTCACCCAGGCACATGGTAGAATTGCAGAAGTTCAGTTTTGCTACCATGAAGGCGACCCACTATACCCCATCTCCATTTAATCAGGCCTTGATGGTGCCAGCACATATCAGGAAAACTGTCCTGGATCCATGTCCTCTCCCCAGCTGCATGTGACACAACTATGTTCATCACTGAATGGAGCAGATATTGAGACCTTTGGGCGCCACAGGGATTCCATGCATTGGGAGATGCATATACTCATCAATTGAATGATATAACCAACAACAGCATTGTCTTCAACCCAGAGAAATTTCACTTCGCAAAAAAGGAGGTGGATTTTGTTGGGTTTTGTATAACGGAGGACAGGACAAAACCCACTAAGAGGATGATGGAAGCAATCCTGCAGTTTCCTACACCCAAAAACATCACCAATGTCAGATCCTGGTTTGTACTTGTGAACCAAGTCTCATATACAGTCTTCCAAGCTGAGATAATGGCCTCTTTCCAGGAATTGCTACGAACAAAAGACTGAAGATCTACTGGGACACTTGACCAAATATTCAATGAATCAAAATGATTGCATGAGAAATTGAGGATGGCATGAAGACATTTGAAGTCAACAGGCTGACATGACTGTCAACAGACTTTAGCAGTAGGTTACTTTCTGTTCCAGAAGCACTGTAACTGTGACATTGAAACAGGACTGGTTTGCAGTGAAGACCACTGGAAGCTAATTCTAGTCAGATCCCAATTCATCAGTGACACCAAGTCATGCTATGCACCAGTGAAGAGGGAGGTACTGGCACTAGTATACAGATTAGAGTCATGTCGAACATTTGTGTTGGGATGTCTGGAGCTACTAGTAATGGTGGATACAAGCCCCTAATAAAAATTTTCTTGGACAAGGCTCTGGAAGACATAAAAAAAAACGACAAATATTCAGCCTCAAGGAACACTCATTAATATACAAGTTCAGTATAAAGCTCCACCCCAGCAAACTCAATTCCACACTGGAATGCACATCAAGGCACCTTGCAGTTCCAAGACAAGATAGTACAACTAGTAAAGATTAGTACAGATGATCAGCAGTGCTATAAAGCCATCATTTAATTACACCTACGAACAAGACCAAAAGTTAAAGGCAATCACATGGGACATGATCGGGGCTGTGGCGGCTATGGATGAGGAATGTTGGTCCCTGGTGAAACACATATGGAAGGGATTCCCCAAGTCTCAATATGAACTACCAGAGATAATCCACTGATTTTGGCTCATGAGAGAAGCATTATACTGCCTGGAAGGAGTGATGATAATGGGCAACAAGATACTCATATACAAAGAACTACAGAGAGAAGTACTTGAGTCACTCCATTCCACATATCAGGGCATTAATGGCATGCTGGCAATCACCAGACAACAATTACCACAGTCTAGGGAAACCTTGATGCCACTGTTGAATCCTGATTTCTCAGTCCAAAAGACAGTGACAGATTTTTTCAACATCCAAAGGAAAAATTACATGGTATATGCAGATTGGTATACGAGATGGGTAAAAGTTGTTCTTATATCTTCTGGGAGGGCCAGAACAGCATGTGATACCCTACGGAATTGGTTCAGTACATACGGTGCCCCAGAAGAAATATCATCCAATGGAAGACCACTGTTTGATTCCCAGCAATATAATGTGTTCCTTGATAATTGGGGAATAAAAAAGCACACATCATCAGTGTACTAATCCCAGAGTAATGGACAGCCAGAACTGTGCATCAAAACAGCCAAGCTAATATAGGTGGACACCACTGACAGCTATAGCTGCCTATGCCATGACTGTGTGGCCAGATCCCTGATCAATGATGTTGTATGACTGTGTGATAAAGGACGATCTCCCAGCCCTCCAGGACAAATAACAAATTCATTAATGCTGAGGCAAGATCAGCCGGTATAGAGAGACAGCGATGGCCAACAGGCATATGAAGAATTAAAAGTGTTATGCACACAGTCACCCACTTTTGGAGGTAGAGATTGGGGGGATCAGTTCAAATACAAAACCTATGCCGATGGGCAAAAACTGGGAAAGCTGGGGAGGCACAAGTCAATAAGCAATACGACATACAAATTAACGGGAGCAACCAGGTAACCCGGCACAAGATCTTCCAGAAGATAAGTCCAGTTGTGGACACCCCATACTCCCCCACACCAGAGGCTGTCCTCCGGATACTGGGTACATCGGATGATACAATGGGGCCTGAATCCCAACATCAACAACCCAACAGATGGACCACACGTGTTGGCACAGATCGGTATGTGTAACAGCGACTTATGCACTACCAAACCCCTATGTATTGCACCAGAGGAAATGGAAGTAGAGTACACAGATGGCTAGAGAGGATGGAAATCCCCACAATGATGGAGGTTGATGAAAGCCAACACCAAACAAATCAACTACCATCAAACCAGGGCCCATGTCAGTGTGTGAGAACTACAACCCAAAGGCCTTGAGGTCCCATGAAGGCAGGGGGTGCATGTAGGACAGGCACTGTATCATATAGAGAGATGTCTGTAAGAACAACACCAGTAACCCATTCATGTAATGGACTAACCCAGCAATGTGCTAGACGTGTGAACAACACAAATATAAACAAGGCTAGCGAGAAGCCTGGGAAGGTGGAAAGATTGCAACCATCACTCAAGCACACTACAGCAACAATAAAGAAAGAATAGAAAAAGTTATACAAAGATTATTTTTTTCCCTCTATATTTTTCCTATTTACACTGAAGTTAACTTCTGGCGTGCTAAATTGCACACTGATTTTACAAGGTATTCAAAGTTATTTCAATACACCATAAACCCTGTCTTGTAGATTAATGATAGAAATTGATGAAGGTTAATTGTTTTCCATCAAAATTTGCCTGCAAAACATTTTTGTAGAGAGAAAGAAAAAGCTTTAAAAATGATAAACAAGTGAAAGAAGAAGTATCTGAATGTGTGAACATTGTGTGTTAAACTAGTGAATAGTTAAAAGAAAGTGAGAGACATAAGAGAAGATGAAATTATGAGTGATATATATAAAAATGATTGTCTTTTCTACTGCATCTTCATTGGTTAAACTTGAAGTTTGGCAGTCATTTTGATCTTGTTTAAATTTTATTGGTATTTCTAATCAATTTAAATGTTTAAATCAAGATTATATTAAATTTCTGTCTGATTTTAATCAATGTAAGAAGAGAGTCTGTCTTATTTTTGAAATTACCAAACAAAATATTTTCTGAAAAGAACCTATATGAAACCCAATAAAATTTAGATTCAGTCAATATTTTTTTATTTATATTTTGTAATTTTGAGACATGAAATATGCAAAAAGACCAACAATTTTCAACCCTGATTTATTTATTATATAATTGAGAAAACTAAGTACTTTTTTGTGATTTTTTCGAAAGTTAATTCCATATTTTCAAATATATATATATATATATATATATATATATATATATATATATATAACCCCAAAACACAAAATCAAGAAAATTTTGATCAAAAGGCATTGATATTTTGAAAAAATACATACAAGGCTGATTTTAATTTGTAATGGACTAACCCAGCATGTTGATTTGTTAAAAAACAAGAGAATTATTGAATCAGTGTCTGTAAACAACTACTCTTTTTATCATTTCACCACAAAGAAGATAATAAAGCCACTAAGATGCAAGGGGTTAATGAATGTGAGAGAATAATAAAAAAAGGAGAAAGGACAATAAAAGAACTGGTATTAAGAAGCCAGAAGAAAATGATTGGCACTGCATTTAAATTTTTGAAGATCAAAGTTGACTGGAAAGCAAAAAGCTGGAAGAAAGTTTCATAAGTGCTGAGAGAAGAAACTATTAAAATGCTGCCAACTAGTATTGTACTTAAAATTTAGGTACCATAGAGGAAAGTTCATTAGAACAAATAGTATGAAAATATTTATAGAAAAGGTACAGGGAAGTTATGCTATAGTGGTGGGAAAGAGACTGAAGCCAAGATGCTAGGTCAGGACCAATAACATTGCAGATTCTTCTTTATATTTTATCAAGAATGTCTAAATACTTTGCAAAAGCACCAGGTCAGATGTTGCATCAATATTCAGCCCATGGATGAATAGTAGACTTATAATTGTATAATAGATTCTGGCAAGAAAAATTGCCTAGCATGAAACAATGAACCAACATTTCCTAGTAGCAGACCTTGCAATTAATTCACTAAAATCTTTCTATATCATGTCAGAGGAAAACGGATGCTTCTTAGTGCATGCATTGCAATTTCTATACAGATGGAGAAGCTGAAATGGATGTGCAATTCAAGAGATGGAATAGCAATAAAAATAAGTTGATTTCAAATAAAATTTCTAAATTTAAATATTAAGATTTCCTTTTTTCTTCATGGTAGGTACCAGAATTCCTTTACTCATAGATATATATTGAATGTATCAATATTGTCTTACTATATGTTCTCTCAGAGGCAACAAAGAAGATTTCTGAATCGGTCATGTGTTAACATACACACAAACAAACAAAGGTTTTCTAGATATTTAAATTCTGAAAACTTCCATATACTATATGAAACAATGTGAAAAGGTGTTTCAAATGAATTTCTATAGAAAGACATTGAAAATAATTAGAATTAAAAGTAAGGACTGCCTTAGAAATAAGTGATTGTAAAAATGTCTAGCAAATGATTCTCACCTGTAATACACAATAGAATATTTTATATTTTGTAAGCAGTAAAAGTTATATAAAGACTTTTTTTGCTTACTGTCATGGAAAGAAATGATGTAAGGAAATTGCCAGACAATACCTAAAGAAGAATGAATAAATGTGTGTATGTGTTTTAGACATTGTATATTTAGTCAGCAATCCTTTGTTTAAATATATTTAAGAAATCAGAGGGCCCATCTTTTTCTTTAATAAGATTTCTTGAATATCCAGACTGGTAGATAAATATAAATTTACTGTATGAATAAATATACTGTATAACAAGAACAAAATAAATGGAGCATCTAATCAAATATGCATCTCCAATAAAAATAATGTTTAATGGGATAAAAATAAAATCTGTGTATATTTATATACACTTCCATCAATTCATGTTGATATATTACTATTTCTGCATTTACTAACTTTTTCATATT